>CM017573.1:16307955-16412955 GCA_007844125.1 Sinonovacula constricta | reverse complement strand
TAGAAGTAGTAGTAGTAGTAGTAGTAGAAGTAGTAGTTTTAGTAGTAGTAGTAGTAGTAGTAGTAGTAGTGGTAATAGTAGAAGTAGTAGTAGTAGTAGTAGTAGTTGTAAAAGAAGAGGTAGTAGTAATACAACTACTACTACTATAGTAGTAGTAGTAGTAGTTGTAGCAAAAATCATAGTAGTAGCAGTCATAGGAGTAGTTGTCGTGATATTGTTGATGTTGATGATGACAATGTTTAAGTCTAGAAATACATATGTTTATCACTTCAAATAATTAATAAATACATCAGTAAACAAATAGACAAAATGAATCCTATTTGTACGGCGATCTCCCTAACCCTTGAAATTAAACAACATATAGACACAATGAGTTCAATATAATGAGAAATACATAGTAAAATAAATTATGGCATCTGCATTCTATTAAATGAACGAAAATGAAAGAAAATATGAGTATAATAACCTTTATTAAAATATAATTAGGAAAAGCATGATACTAAAATGTAAAATTGACAAATCAAAAAGATAAACCACAAATATATATGGAATATCCAACAGAAGCCGCCTTGGAAGATTGGAAAGACGTAAATATAATTCTAATTCATAACCTTTTCTTGATGGAAAAAGCAAAGGGAACAAACATAAGTAGACTCTAGTACAAAACATTGCGAAGCAAACACAGATATTTTAATAAGATAAAGAAATCGGGTACTTTAAACACGAAATATTAAAATGCATCTTACATATAAGTACACAATTCGATTAAACATGTGTATTCGGATAAAAGTGAACCGCAGTTCCAAAGTGTAATTGTTCTAACCAGGTAGAAGATAATGAAAACTTCTTTATCAGGTGTCATCAATAAAATAAAATTAGCACCCCCTTCCAAAGAGTAGAATAAATATATTAGATGACCCAATACTCAGTTATACAATAAAATATAATGGATACATTACTTTAAATGCCTAAACCTTTATTTGCTGTACTATATTTAAGGTTTTATCTAAATTATTATCAGGGGTTTAGTATATGTTTTGTAACATATACATAGTTTCGTTTCGTTGTATCTGCATCCCTACAGAGCATTGTGTGGTCTTTCAGAATTATTTCATGAACATACACTTTTTATATGTACTATTATTTTGTAATTTGAACGTGGTCTTTTAGGCAAGTTCCTTGGACATATATATGTATTGTTTGGTAAATTTTTTATTGGCTTTGTAAGCTTCTTCCATTGCTGATAATCTTAACAGAGACAAATATGAAACAAAATATGGCTTGTTAAAAGTAACAGTCTGATAAATTCTAGCTGTCTTAAACGGGATAACGCACTAATAATAAACAAAAGCAAAGAATGGAATTAAAAGAAAAAATGTCGATACATTTATGATATTACATTTATTAAATGCTGATGATAAATCAATTATATTCATCTTTGTTTAAAAACAGTATTAGAAAATAATACACTTACCCAATTATTTAAGGGAAAAATACGATTTACCATACGATGTGTGGGCATTCACATCCGAGTACGCGCGCACAAGATGAAAACTTGATTTCATTGATTGACTGACATTAAACACATTTCTTTCTTCATAACAAGGAAGAAAATTATTGCAAGACACAATGAATAAAAGTATATATATATTCCAATAATACTTCATTGTTTGTCGGACCGTGCTAACAAGTGTGAATTGATTGTCAATACGTTATTAAAATGAAACGTTAATGAAACTTATTTTAAACATGGGAAAAATAACTTGTTACACGTTTCCATTCGTGCTGCTTTACCTTGGTATGTCATAACCTCTTTTTCACGTTGCCTTAGAATAGACATGTTTTGGACTTTCTTTATAGCTGTTTTATTCACCACTGATTGTTGGGGAATCTTTTCCTAATTATTGAAAGATCTATCAAGTTAAATGTTCACCAACTTTAACCAAGAATGCATTTTGAATATATTAATTCTCAAAGTCTTTTACTGACAGAGAGTTTATTCTATTACATTATTAGATCATATTATTTATTTAAGAATTGGTTCCTAAAATAGTAATATACTGCCAGAAAGTATTTGAAAATTCTGTCAGAAACAAGTGTTAATTTTGATTTAATGAGTTGCAATTTTAAAATAAGTAAAAAATGCTGTTATTTGTTTATTTAATCGATAAATAGAACGCAGCAAAAAGCATTACAGTTGTGCGGAAGGAAAGATATTCACGACTTAAATAGGTCATACGCTTTTGACAACCAAAAATAATGGAATTAATGTTATTCTCTTCTAATTATAAGTACTGGTCATTCCTAAGTTTAGATGGAAATAGTCGTACTTTGATCATGCATACATATTTATTTAACGCTTAAGGTATTTAATTTTAACACGTGTGCCGATGAAGAAACACTATGTGTATTTATCATACCAGCATTATATATCAGAAACGCGAAGTGTTAACATGTTTCCATTTACAATCAATGAAGCTCGGATTAAATTAATTAAGACATGACATTAACATTTAAAATTTCCGATATTAAGAAGTCACGCGTATCGCTTTCATAACAATTTATACACGTGTTTTCTTTGAAACCCCAAGTAAGACCGTTAACTTCATGCCGAAGCAGAGCTTCATCAACCATGACACCGCGTCAGCATCTAGTCAAAGTAATTTAATTTTAGCAACGTTTTGTTCGTTCAATGCACTTTTGAACAAAGAAAACGTGGTCATGCCACGAAACGGTTTGCAGCGATTTAACAATTCAATAATAATATTAATAATAATTAAGAGGTAACTGTTTTCTATTTAAAGTGAACTGAAATTATTGACCGGAAACTGTTGTTCTATTTTAGTAACTGTGAGCATTACTTTGATCCGACTGGCCCCAAATTCAATCCCGAGGTGGTTGGTGATCATGAAAGCTTGCTTTATTCAAAGTTTTAGCAAGATTGCTTAATCCAAACTAAAGTTATTGACCAGAAACCGTTTTTCTATTGTTTATGACAGTGACATTGACCTTGACCCGGCTGGCCCTAAATCCAATCCCTAGCTAAGTTTCAGCGAAATTGTTTTTTCCAAACTGAAGTTATTGACCAGAAACCTTCTGTTTGACGCCGCTCGCATGTTATGAATATTATACCTTGTATGTGTATGCCATTTTATAAACATAAGAGCCTAAAACGAAAGGACAACCTCATTACACTAAGAATGGCATATGGAAAGACATGCATAATACACGGTCCAACAGTGCAATACGCCCATTTAGTCCGAAATCGCTGTAAATAAAGAAAAGTGCTTGGCAATATTTTTAACAATGTCGACGACTTAAAATGTGGCATTTACCTTATTGTCCTCTTAAGTCTTCTGCGACCTTATTTCAGTTGTTTAAGTAACTGATAAAGTACGTTATTACTTATAGATACACTGTAGCAATTTGTGTTATTTCATTCATATTTCATGTGGTGACAATAACACCATTATACAATTATACGTGATCCGTTGAATTTATTAAAAATGAAAATTAATCATTTACCAAGGAGTCTTTAAAACTTCGTTAAAAAATATAAGAAATAGAATGTGGTATATATCTCAGCGATTGAAATTATATTCGACAGATGATTAATTAAATGGCACAAAATTGAACGATAGTACGAAACAAATTGTAATCTAAAATTCAATCTTTATTTGATTAATAGGTTCATGGCATTTTTGTTTTCCGAGACCGATATTTGGCTTGTTAACTACGTTTTCTGAATCATTCATGCCTGTATTGGACAAAAGAGATTACACGGATAAAAACATATGATGCTTGTTGACAGTTATAGTCTTTCTGTATAAGGCCCTTAATTTTTACGAACGGCTTGACAGAAAGGTTATACTACTGATGATAACACTATCAAAACTTACGGATGTTATAGCCGAAATTTAAGTCTTACCTATAGATTACAAAGAAAGTTTTTTTTTAAATAATCAGAAAAATGTTTCAGTTTTCGTTATGGGTCCTCCTCGTTGCGTTGCCGAAGAGAATGAGATGTGCTATATCAAGCGAAGTAATGATGATGTAGGTATATGTGGTTACCCACACAAGGATGTTCCATGTTGTCCTGAACACCTGACTGACATCACGGTGACTGTGTATAGAGGGAACCATGAGGATGATTGTTATTCTATCCATAACTGTGGACGTAACAAGAGCTGTTGTAGTAGGACCTTACCTGTTTATGTGTCACTGATAGACATAGAGACGTTAAAACAATCGTTCCACTTAAGCAACTGTTTCCGTGATGTAACCCCTACTTTCATTGCCACATCGCTCCCTACCAGTACCGGTCTGGAATTGATCGTGGTATCATACAGCTGCTTAGGTAAGACGTGTCTTGTTACATTTGAACGGTTGAGTGCACTATAATTATAAAGTATTGGTTAACACAACAGCAATACGACGTTAATTCTAGCTCCCACTTTGACTTCAAATGATTTAAACCACTATAATTTGGGTTCTGTTTTACTTTTAACGTTACAGTTTTAAATGGGTAATTTTTTAAGAAATAGTGTTCACGCATGTTTGAAGGTAGAAATAAAATAAATATGAAAGCAAATGAGAACGAAATAACACATAGCACAAATGTTAAAAATAGCATGAGGGGTGTCTGTGTCATTCGACCCTGTGCCCCTTTAGGGCAGTCAAATACATGCCTAACTGATCAGCCGCATCGATTAAATGCTTGTCTATTGTGCTTTAGTTATTCGTCATTATATTATTCCAAAGGTCAACATTGCAAAGAATATGGTTTTGACAGTTTTAACCCACGCTTCATGTTTCAGTTTATTTGTATTAAATAGGAGGTGGGGGCAGTCATTACGTTGTATTGTTTGTTATTATTTCATTGCAATAATTTTGTTTAGGCTGGCTATGCAAGACGATTTTTTAAATGGTGTATATGCTGAATGTATTTATAATTGATATCATGCTGTTAATGTATAACGGTCTTGCTAAGTGTATGGCTCTATTAAACACTATATAACTTTAATACGCTTTCCTTAGTCAATAATCTTTATGTCACAAAATAAAAATATGCGTATAGATTTGCAATGGTATTAAGCAACTAAAATTAGTGAAATACAATGAAATATTACGTTGTTGCTTTGTTCATGATAATTTGATACGTTTAAAGATATTCATTAACAGTATGTTTGCTTGTCGAAATGCTTTGCAGCATTTCTGTCTAAAGTTATGGCAAATAATGCAGGGGCTGTTGAAAATTTCAAATTAAATATTCTTTCTCATCCGTCAAACTTTGAATGTTTAATAATGGAAGGGCAGAACTATGTACTTATTGTAACTTATTACTTATAATGTTTCTCAAATATTATATTCCACCTATTTATTAAGTAAAAGATGGTCAAATTGTATTGATATGATAAGTGTTTTGTTGCTCGCTTAACGAACTCATATGCATTATTCTATCTTTTTCAAATGCATTTAATTAATCTTTAGATTCTATGCACCTATTGAAAAGTATGCACTAATAGCACAAATTGAGGGACAATATGCAAGCAAATCGACACTCATCAAGGACAAATTAATGTTGAAGCCGGAAATTGAGCCACATGTCTCTCGATTACCGGTTAAATGTATATAGACATTATAGCAAAAGCCGAATGACGACTACAATAGTGTCTTTTTAGAGATCCTTTAATAGAATATTATTTGGAACAGAACGGAAACGAAATTAGCATAATTCCTTTAAAAAGAGGCGCATGTCTGCAAACGAAAGCGTTTTGTTTTAAGATTCATCTCGTGAGTATATCATTGAATTTATTTACAAAACAAAAAATGCACTGTCAGCTTTATTCATATATCATCTATATTCATCGAAGAAGTATCAGTTAAATGTTACTTAATTGATTGCTAGTGCGACTGTATAGGTTGCATGGGCTCTTACTAATAATTATATGTTGTTATTTTTATTAGAATATAATAAACATAACAATGTAGGACAACTCAAATTTTTCGGTTATCCTGCTGCATAAACGTAACTTACCATATGACCTGCTACAAGTTTTCAAGTCTTTTTATGTAATGTATTCAAACCCGCTTTCTGAGACAGTTCGTCGCAAATCCACAAACATCATTGAACACAAAAAGCTCCACTCTTTATTCGTAAACAATAATATTCCTAATTGTCTTTTCTACGTGCTCACACATTTGCAATTACAAACCTCCACATCATTGACATATAATCATCCAACCCTTATGTTTAAGACATATTCCTGCTTTGTTTAATGTTCCATATGGGGCGCCATATTTTCATAATAGTTACAATGTTTTGCCTTGTATTCTGCTTTTTTAAGGGTCTTGTCGGCTGGATTTAAAAATCTCATAAAATGTTACGTAGTGAACCCGTCCCTCTGCCACTTGGTGTTTGAGTAGATTTATGTCTTAACGAAATAATTGTTGTTTATTAATTTAGTGAACGGGATACATACAGGAACCATATAAGCCATAAAGTGTCTAAATAAAACATTAACTACTATGAACAATTGAGTAAATATTATGATAATCATGTAAAATGTTATTTTTTTACATTGACATGTTTCTAGGGTTCTGACTTTAATCAAAAGGTGAATGATATTAAAGGCATTGGACATGGCCTTCTTTTGACTCCAACACCAAACATGAAACCATGCTGTGACATGACAAGCTGGACACTTAAGCTTGTCGTCGTAAAGAGCTAGTAAAACAAATAAGGCACCTTTAATCCAAATTGCCTTTGTACACTGTCATGGATCAGCAACACGATAATCCATACCTCTGTCTTCAAACCACTGCGGCCTGGGTTTGTCTTCCGGCGTGTAGACTACCTAAACGCATCACATTAATCACTATTCCACCTTTATCGACAGGGTGCAACAAGAAAATAACACATCCCAATGTTGAATGCTTTTAAACACCTATTTAAGACGCATACACACAAGCAATAATATGCATTTTAAAATAAACCTCAAGCTTTTAATAACATAGTTAATAAATATTAGGTACGACAACTACGTAGTCACCAACTGAGATCATCCGCACTATACAAGTAAAATCGACAGGTGTTTATCAACAGATAAGTCTTTTACTTACAGTATATTAATATTGAAAACAAAAATAAATGGTTAGATTTTGGAATGTTTAAAATCAACTAAAACTTTAGCTATTATAGTCTCTTGGTGTACTCTTCAACTAATAGTATTTTTTATAGACTAGCCACTTCCTGGTTAGGACTAGTGCACAGGAAGTATCTGCTCTAGCAATTTAAGAGTTTTGCCAGGACTAACATGTAGTAGATCGTCGATTAAAACCGCGGGCCTCATGTCCGATGTCTATACCATAAGGCATATAAATTTTCCTTAGTAATATTCAATGTTTCTACAAAACATTATGTACATACTATTTGTGAATTAAACACATTCTGCTGTTAACTTGAGATCGTTTGTGAAATTTTAAACCCAGCGCATAATACATGTAACGCCTTATTACAAATTCACCCTTGGTCAATGCAGTTAACTGTTCATTAAATCGTATGTACATGTACATTCAACGTGTTATTTCAGTTCGCATTATTTCATTATTTCTGATCTCTACGACTTACTTTTACAAAAAGTAACACAGTTTATGTAGACATAATAGACACAATAGTATACGTTTTATTATAATACGGCTACCGGTACTGGCTTAAAAGTAATTGTCACTACGGAAACAGTTTCAAAAGGTGCAAAAATAAAGCTAAAAGCACTTTAGTCGGCAAGTTGGTGAACTAACTACGTACTGTCCGTTACTATTGTTTCATTTAGCTTGCGAATATGCGCTTTTATGTTGTAATACTCATAGAACTAGGTCGTATGTATGTGTATACCTTATAACATATTACTTGGATGTTATGCTCGTTGTTAATATATTACTGTCTTATCTGGGCATGACCGGTCACATGAACGCGCTGCCGTATCGCAATTTAAATAACTAAGAAAAACGTGTTTCTTTTTATTTTTCTTATTCGATACTGTCCCAACACCGAGAAAGGTATGCCTATAAGAAATACGGTTAAACGCATGAACATGTTTTTGTTGTAGATACATCCATGATGCAGACTGACGTCACAACGCAGCGGAACCATGTAGAAACAAGTAAAAAACAGGAAAATAATATTTTCTTTATCGAAATATCTGCATGCTTCGCTTTGAAAGCACATGCTTGTCATTGTTTTGATTGTGAACAGGCAACCATGAAGCACTGTTACTTAGCAGGTAGCTTAAGTCGCATATTGCTTTATGTATGATTTGATGTAAAGTGACCCTATGGCAACATACCATCGTTTCTGTATTAAAAACCTGCTTCTCGTTTATAGCATTTTCCAACTTAAGGTTTCTGCTCTTGGGGGACTTCCGAACAGACGGACACACACACCATTCCACATCCATCCGTACTATAAGTACTAGTATAACTACTAGAACTAACTACTATACTTCTTTTGCTACTACCATTTCTTCTTCTTCCTCTACTACTACTATTATTATTATTATTATTATTATTATAATTATTATTATTATTATTACTTCTGAAACTACTTATACTGATAATACCACCAAGAGACGTAAAAGTACTATTGCCATTACTTATGCAGCAAGAACATCACAAAAACAGATATAAGCACCATAGATAACAATAATTTCAAGAATTCGCAAACAACAACAACAACTACTACTGATATTGATGATGAAGATGGTGATGATGATGATGATTATGAGGATGATGATGATGAGGATGATGATGATGAGGAGGAGGAGGGCGTTACACGGCGCCAGTACAGATGTTATTTACTTATTTTCCAGTTAAATTCACTAAGTGTAAGGTATGAAAAAATAAATGAAGAAATGTAAACATTGATCAATTTGAAGAACTATCTATGTGATGTAATAGTAAAAGTATTCGGCTAAAACACTTATTAAATGAACCTAATAAATTTAGAGCACTGAACTAGGTATCTTATACTTTTAAAACCGTGAACTTTGTTTGTTAATTGTACTGTTGTTTAATACTATTGCGACCAATTGAAGGTGTACTTACTAAATGTCAGATGTTTCCTTTAGTATTAAGAATAATTAACAAGGATAATTGAAAAATATCTACTTCTTACATAGGACAAAAGCTGCCTTCCGATTCAGACTGCAATGAAAGCACATCCCTGCCAGTTACCATCACATGTATCCTAATTGTCACCTCAATGGCCGTCATCGTCTTCGCTATATATCTGCACAGGTAAAGACTTTTGATTTCCAAACCACACTTGAAATGATAAAATATTTACTGATGTAAGGCCACTCAAGATGCCATATTTTAACAACGTGTTTTTTCTGATATAGGAAGCGAGTTAATAATAGTGAGGCAATAATGATTCCGCCGTCAGATGACACAAGTCCACAATCCAACAACGACCATCTTCAGACGTCGCCTGCGAGCGACACGTACGTCAACGTGGTACCACCGACGTATGAACAGCTTCTACGTCACACCGATGACGGAGAATATTCCGAGGTTGCTGGGGGCTACTGAGGCACTCAGACACCGTATGTTGGTAAAAAAGGATCCCGCAGTCGCGTTAGAGAATATAATAAATATTGTGGAAACTACAAACAAACAGACTTTGAGTTATAGGAGCAACACCACATACTCGAAAAAATAACATATAGCAAATCGATTCATTGTTCCGTATATACTGTTTACCGCACAAGGTTGATTTTTATGAAAAGGTCATGGCACTGGTTATTTACCAAAAACGTTGATGCTAGACGTTAAAAATCGAATTAAAAATTTCAGCTTACTTTGGCCAATATTTAATATCAATGAAAAAATAAACAGTCATACCTCGAACTTGATGTCGCACGGACTGCCTTTGAGAATAACACACACGAAAAAAGCAATTCAAGAGTTAACTCAATTATTGTTTAAAGACAGTTATAACTTAGCTGTTAGTTAGTAAGTATAACATATATTTATACAGTAATGTAGTTTTCTACTTTAACAATTGTAACAAACGAAAATAATCGTTTCTTAATACAGTGCGAGCTTTGTCAATGTTAAACATAACTTGCAAACATCAATAAGGAGAGAGTATATATGTATATATATATATTAATAGACTGTATATTACGCAATACAATTTCTTAACGCACTATTAGACTTTACAAAGACATCGAGAAACATGTTCTTCTTTGTAAAAGACTTACAAGTTAATGCTTTGGAGAATGTCAAACGTGACACAAGCTTTTTTCTGCAATAATTGTTTATAATTCTGTTTTTCATTTGGTAAAATTGACATTAGATGTTTTATTTCCTTATAAATCGACCCTTAAATGTCGTGTTTGTGTCTACATGGATATGATTACAATTTAAACGTATTCAGTCCAACCCGATTAAACTTAATAATAAATAGAAATGCTAACACAAAACTCTCGTTTTTTATTATTATATACTCTTTATATTTTCTGCAAGTGTATAATCCCAAAACTTTTAATCAATTATGTACAACTGATACAAAAAATGATAACTCAAATGTATTACCACATATTACACATTGCGCTATATAAGTTATATAATTGCTTAATACACTTCCGAATGTTGGCGATAGTTTTTTAATTGCAAGACATGAGTCTTCTTTAAACACTTTAATTTACATGCAAAAGTTTATGATTGAAATCTTTGCCATACAAAGTTAAATTTATTTTAAGTTGGTAACCTTTTATTCTTCAGTGAAATAAAGTAATATCGAATAAATGCCGAATAAAAACTTGAATGATAAGGTCAAGTTTATGATGGAAATTGAAACTGTTACGAGTGTCTTTTTCCTATTACTCAACGACTTTATTCTCTCATTTGACATTTTGGACCCATTTTGGCGGTTTTGGTGACAAGTCCCGGAGATTAATAGAAAAGTCAAATGTTAAATGTTTGTAAATTAATAATTTGTCAAAAAAAAACGACAGACTAACTAGCATGGCTCATTAGGTACCCGTCCATCGAGATCGTAAAGGCCTAGATGACGGTTCAAGTTTTGACCTTCACATATTTCCTTACCACTTATAAATTTAAGGTCCTGTTCAATGGTTTGTTTTCATTACACCAATCACCTCGATATAACAAAATGAGAAAGGCAAAGGACACGTTAAATGAAATAGAACAAAATCAGTATTTGAACTAAAATATCAAGAATAAAACTAAAAACATAAAATGCATAATTAGATTTTGAACTGGGTGACAATGAATCGAGCAAGCTATCATCTTGGCCACACCATTAGAAAATATAAACAAATATTAAATAAAAATAAAGATGAATAAGCTATTTCGAATGTTAAAAACACAATATATTCAAATTGTACGGATCTTCATCATGCATCAATTAAAGTTTAAAATTCCGAATGAGCACCCGCTCACACAAACACACAACTTATAATATACAAATTTCACGTTTGCACTTCGTCAAGCATAAAATATAGATATCTCGTTTTCACTTGTTAAATAAACCTCGAGCTTTTAATTGCAATGTTAATGAATGACAGGTACGGAAACTTCGAAGACACCAACTGAGATAATATACACCACCTAAGCTATGACTACTGGTATTAATTACAGATAAGTCATTAACTTACCGTCTATGAATACTGCAAACTCAAACTAAAATTGTAAAATATAAATGTTTTTTAATAAGCACCTACATACATTTTGGCTGATATAGTCTTTTGGCTTATCTTTCAACATCTTTCAACAATTTTCTAAAGATAAGTTACTTCCTAAGTAGGACTGCTATGAGCGATGTTTAATGGAGACTTTTTCCAGGACTAACATATAAAGGTCGGCCGCCGTTAAAGCAGAGGTGCTCCGTTCCAATGACCAAAGTTTTAACTAGTGGACCTTCGCATAAAATTATTTCCATTATAACTTTCCATGTTTGTCACGTTGTACTTAATACCATGTACATGTACGTACGTACGCATGCAGAACTGGACTATTTATGTCCGCTTTTTATCGAAACTCCACCGTATTGCCTTTTTTGCCATGTACAGCCTAAAGCGATGTGTGTAGATATGTGTGCTAAGAAGGGTTGCTACAGTTAAATTACACAAAAATAAATCACATTTAAAGATACACTAATAAAATACCTATACCGTTCAATACAATATATTCATGAAAAAATATTTTTTGTGAAAACATATCGAACATTTAATCGTTTGTCTATATTATTTTGCAAAATGAAATATTAAGCACACTGATTCGACCACTTTAATTCATAAATCATTATTTGAACTAAAATATGAAGATTAAACTACAAACATAAAATACACTAATTAGATTTTGAACTTGGTGCCTCCACAATGAATTGAGCATGCTTTGATCTCGGCCACACCATAAAAAAGTATGAAAAATATATAAAATCACACACACACAAAACAACAACAAATAAAATAAAATAGCTTTTTTTAAATGTTAAAACACATAAGATTCAGGCATCAATTACAGTTATAAAACCCATATTTATTTCTATTTTATTATTGCAATTTGGCTACCCATAAGATTAGAACATTTATTATAGTTTATACAATTTGAATTTCAGTGATAACGTGTTTGCTGTTAAAATTGCTTAAGTACTCATGTAAAAAAGTAGTGGGCACCGCGTTTGATTTTAAGAAACGAGATCACATTTTGTTGACCGTGTTATATTTGTCTAGTGCTATGGGAAAATTGCTATAACAGGTTTGTATCTGGTAAGTCCAATACTTTTACAGTTTAACAAATTTAATAATTTTAACTTCTTCCAGCATACAAGTTTAAAATAAGAACAAATAATTTCGATAAATATGTGTGCCTTTATAACATTGCGAAATTTAGTGTTGACACTTCTTTGCCTAATTTTTACACGCAAGTTTCTGGCCTACCAAGGATAAAATACTAGCTGGTAGAAATTATAGTCTACTTTTTTCTCTTAACAAGTTGTCACATCAAATGAATTTCTTAACTCATACTTCTTAACTTAAAATAGAAAGGGAAATATTTGGCTAAACACGACACTACCAAAGAATTACGAACATGTCTAATAATAGAAAATCCTGTTTGAATAATATCAATACTATTTCTCAAATTGAGAATAGAAAGTATGACAGTTATGAGCTTCCACACAATAAAGAAATACAAAAAAGACGATTGATTAAACAATGGCACCAAGTCGATCAATTCAATCATCAGTTTTGAGAAACTCAGTGACTGAATAAGAAAGAGGTGTGAAAAGTTTGAGATAACAACAATAACACCATATAGCTTAAGCAGAAAGTGCCGGATTATAGCAATATGCCGATAATTTGGCACGTGTTTTCAGACACCGTAGCACATAGATTATCAATTTTACAAAAAAATAAATGAATAATTTTATATTCTTAGTCCCTAAAAATCACTAAAATCAATACACTTAATCGTATAAACTAGTTTCAAACAACTCAGAAACTAATTTAAATCTTTAAAAAATATATACATTTCTAGAAGAAATACAGCCATAATACTGTCGCTTTATTGCATTATAATTCCCCCATCTTTTAAGTTCATTTGTCTGATGTTGAATATCAAAATAAAACCACAATTTTAAACTCCATGACCGAAGGACGATCTCATGAAAACATGACCAAAATTAGCATTGTTCAGACTGTACCATTCAGCGAAGATGACAATGACACATGAGGATAATAACAAATGATTATTGTTCTCAACGATTATAAACCGCAAATATTTAATTTTCCCGTCAAGTCGATAAAAAGATGGCAATGTATTGTTGCCAAGCGGAATACAATAAATATAGTCTGGTCATGGTTGCAACTTGCGGCCTGTATAACGACGTCATTGAAGTTTACTTAGAAATAAAAAAAAAACAACAGTTGGTATTGTTTTTATCGGTCGTGATAGAAAGGAGATAATGGTAGATAGGTAGACGACAAGAGGTGGAAAAGTAAAAGTAGTATGAGCAGTAGTAGTAGTAGTAGTAGTAGTAGTAGTAGTAGTAGTAGTAGTAGTAGTTGTAGTAGTAGTAGTTGTAGTAGTAGTAGTAGTAATAGTAGTAGTTGTTGTAGTAGTAGTAGTAGTAGTAATAGTAGTAGAAGTAGTAGTAGTAGTTGTAGTAGTAGTAGTAGTAGTAGTAGTAGTAGTAGTAGT
Source organism: Sinonovacula constricta (assembly GCA_007844125.1). Classification (NCBI taxonomy): domain Eukaryota; kingdom Metazoa; phylum Mollusca; class Bivalvia; order Cardiida; family Solecurtidae; genus Sinonovacula; species Sinonovacula constricta. The sequence continues at coordinate 16,398,729 of CM017573.1, read as the reverse complement.
AATAGTAGTAGTAGTAGTAGTTTTTGTAGAAGTAGGAGTAGTAGTAGTAGTAGTAGTAGTAGTAGAAGTAGTAGTAGTAGTAGTAGTAGTAGTAGTAGTAGTAGTAGTAGTAGTAGTAGTAGTAGTAGTTTTTGTAGAAGTAGGAGTAGTAGAAGTAGTAGTAGTAGTAGTAGTAGTAGTAGTTGTAAAAGTAGAGGTAGTAGTAACACAACTACTACTTCTATAGTAGTAGTAGTAGTTGTAGTAAAAATCATAGTAGTAGCAGTCATAGGAGTAGTTGTCGTGATATTGTTGATGTTGATGATGACAATGATAAAGTCTAGAAATACATATGTTTATCACTTCAAATTATTAATAAATACACCAGTAAACAAATAGACAAAATGAATCCTATTTGTACGGCGATCTCCGTATCCCTTGAAATTCAACAACTTATAGACACAATGAGTTCAATATAATGAGAAATACATAGTAAAATAAATCATGGCAACTGCATTCTATTGAATGAACGAAAATGAAAGAAAATATGAGTATAATAACCTTTATTAAAATATAATTAGGAAAAGCATTATACTAAAATGTAAAATTGACAAATCAAAAAGATAAACCACAAATATATATAGAATATCCAACATGAGCCGCCTTGGAAGATTGGAAAGACGTAAACATAATTTTAATTCATAACCTTTTCCTGATGGAAAAAGCAAAGGGAACAAATATAAGTATGCTCTAGTACAAAACATTGCGAGGCAAACACACATATTTTAATACGATAAAGAAATCGGGTACTTCAAACACGAAATATTAAAATGCATCTTACATATAACTACACAATTCGATTAAACATGTGTATTCGGATAAAAGTGACCCGCAGTTCCAAAGTGTAATTGTTCTAACCAGGTAGAAGATAATGAAAACTTCTTTATCAGGTGTCATCAATAAAAGAAAATTAGCACCCCCTTCCAAAGAGTAGAATAAAGGTATTAGATAACCCAATACTCAGTTATACAATAAAATATAATGGATACATTACTTTAAATGCCTAAACCTTTATTTGCTGTACTATATTTAAGGTTTTATCTAAATTATTATCAGGGGTTTAATATATATTTTGTAACATATACATAGTTTTTCGTTTCGTTGTATCTGCATCCCTCCAGAGCATGTGTGTGGTCTTTCAGAATTATAACTTGAACACACAATTTTTATATGTACTATTGTTTTGTAATTTGAACGTGATCTTTTAGGCAAATTCCTCGCGATAAATTTTTCATAAATTGTCGATTGCGTTCAATTTACACGCTACTCTTAAGATTCGCAAATTGTATGATCATATATCATACACACACTACATATAACATATTTGACAATAAATAAATCAAGAAGCATTCAGGTTAAAGCCCTTGTCTGGCAGAATTTAATTAAATGTTTACAGAACAACTGTAATGAGTTGTTATGAATATCTGCATTCTCCTCTGGATGTTAGCAAGGTTTCTTAGCACACAGTCACAGCTTCATCTGTAACTCATGTGTAATTATGCAATGTAAAAAGACTGGGTCCACAGGAAAACCGCACATTTAAGAATCAGAGGTGAAGGAAGCAGATCGTATAGCTAGCTATCTGAGCAGTAAGCGTGCCCTCTGCCAAATATCTGTCAAAGTCTATTTCTTACTTGCTGTTTCGTTTCTGTTGGTAACACTACTCGGTCCACGAATAAAACAAGAATTAGTTAAAAGCATATCTGCAAACACAAACATTTTATGTATGGAGAACAACAATCGTAATGAAAATATACTAGTGTCGCAAAAACTACAGCATTTTAGAGTTTTTAGTGTAGTATTCTTTAAGAATGAAAGATAAGAAATATAACAATAAAAAATAATAGCAAAACAATTGACGATAATACTGATATCATGTTAGTGAGATTGTTTTACCTTCCTATATATGCAGTATTAATATGATCTATCCTAGGACTTGACATGAGATTGAAAGACTACAAACCTAAGTGCATCTGTTTTAACAGAGACGAGTCCTGTTAAGGTTCCTTTCAAAAAGTCTCCTCAGACTTTAGATCTCCCAATGTCATATATAGTTTAATGATTGACTATTCTGTTACTCTCCCACGAACTTAGTAGTGACTAATTGGAGTGATTATTTATGCGAAATCGCGTGAGATTAACGCACTTCTACAAATTGACCATGACTCGTAAACGAGCCTTTATTTCATTTAATTACATAAAAGCGCCAGTTGTTTAATCAACGGCATCTGGGTGTTGCTACAAAGTTCATGGTCTCTATATGTCTTGGCCAAATGTATTGTTTTGTAAATTTTTTATTGGCTTTGTAAGCTTGTTCCAGTGCTGATAATCTTAACAGAGTCAAATATAAAAACAAAATATGGCTTGTTAAAAGTATCAGTCTGATATATTCTAGCTGTCTTAAACGTGATAACGCACTAATAATAAACAAAAGCAAAGGTATGGAATTAAAAGAAAAAGTGTCGATACTTTTATGCTATTACATTTATTAAATGCTGATGATAAATCAATTATATTCATCTTTGTTTAAATACAGTATGAGAAAATAATACACTTACCCAATTATTTAAGGGAAATATACGATTTACCATACGATGTGTGGGCATTCACATCCGAGTACGCGCGCACAAGATGAAAACTTGATTTCATTGATTGACTGACATTAAACACATTTCTTTCTTCATAACAAGGAAGAAATTTATTGCAAGACACAATGAACAAAAGTATATATATATTCCAATAATACTTCATTGTTTGTCGGACCGTGCTAACAAGTGTAAATTGATTGTCAATACGTTATTAAAATGAAACGTTAATGAAACTTATTTGGAATAAACATGGGAAAAATAACTTGTTACACGTTTCCATTCGTGCTGCTTTACCTTGGTATGTCATAATACTTCTTTTTCACGTTGCCTTAGAATATACATGTTTTGGACTTTCTTTATAGCTGTTTTATTTACCACTGATTGTTTAGGAATCTTTTCATAATTATTGAAAGGTCATTCAAGTTAATGTTCACCAACTTTAACCACGAATGCATTTTGAATATATTAATTCTCAAAGTATTTCACTGACAGAGGGTTTATTCTATTACATTATTAGATCATATTATTAATTTAAGAATTGGTTCCTAAAATAGTAATATGCTGCCAGAAAGTATTTGAAAATTTAGTCAGAAACAAGTTTTAACTTTGATTAAATGTGTTTGCAATTTTACAATAAGTAAAAATGTTGTTATTTGTTTATTAAAACGATAAATATAATTTAGTAAACTGAATAACAGCTGTGCGGAAGGAAAGATATTCATGACTTTAATAGGTCATACGTTTTTGACAACCGAAAATAATGGAATAAATGTTATTCTCTTTTAATTTAAAGTACTGGTAATTCCTAAGTTTAGATGGAAATAGTCGACTTTGATCATGCATACATATTTATTTAACGCTTAAGGTATTTAATTTTAACACATGTGCCGATGAAGAAGCACTATGTATATTTATCAAACCCACATTATTTATCAGAAACGCGAAGTGTTAACATGTTTCCATTTACAATCAATGAAGCTCGGATTAAATTAAGACATGACATTAACATTCAAAATTTACGTTTATTAAAGACTCGTATCGCTTTAGAAACAATTTATTCACGTGTTTTCTTTGAGACCCCAAGTAAGACCGTTAACTTCATGCCGAAGCAGAGCTTCACCAGCCATGACACCGCGTCAACATCTAGTCAAAGTAATTTAATTTTAGCAACGTTTTATTCGTTCAATGCACTTTTGAACAAGAAACGTAGCCATGCCACGAAACGGTTTGCAGCGATTTAACAATTCAATACAAATAATTAAGAGGTAACTGTTTTCTATTTTAAGTAACAGTGATCTTGACCTTGACCCGACTAGCCCCAAATATAATCTCAAGCTAGGTCTTCATACAAGGTTGGTATATACAAAGTTTCTGCAAGATTGGTGTATTCGAACTGAAATTATTGACCGGAAACTGTTGTTCTATTTTAGTAACTCTGACCTTGACCTTGATCCGACTGGCCCCCAGATTCAATCCCGAGGTGGTTTCTTTTGAAAGGTTGCTTTATCCAAAGATTTAGCAAGATTGGTTAATCCAAACTTAAGTTATTGACCAGCAGCCGTTTGTCTATTTTTCGTAACAGTGACATTGACCTTGACAAGGCTGGCCCCCAAATCCAATCCCTAGCTAGGTCTACATGCACCCTTGCAATTATCTAAGTTTCAGCAAAATTGATTTGTCCAAACTGAAGTTATTGACCAGAAACCTTCTGTTTGACGCCCCCCGCATGTTATGAATATTATACCTTGTATGCGTATGTCATTTTATAAAAATAAGAGCCTAAAACGAAAGGACAACCTCATCTCACAAAGAATGGCATATGAAAAAACATGCATAATACACGGTCCTACAGTGCAATACGCCCATTTAGTCCGATATCGCTGTAAATAAAGAAAAGTGCTTGGCAATGTTGTTAATAATGTCGACGACTTAAAATGTGGCATTTACCTTAATGTCCTCTTAAGCCTTATTTCAGTTGTCTGAGTAACTGAAAGTACTAAAGTACGTTATTTATTACAGATACACTGTAGCAATTTGTGTTATTTCATTGAAATATCATCTGGTAAAGTTTCGAAGTCTTGTTTGACGCAACTTTGTGATTTGTGGTGACAATAACACTATTATACAATTATACGTGATCCGTTGAATTTATTAAAAATAAAAATAAATCATTTACCAATGAGTCTTTAAAACTTCGGTAAAATATATATTAAATAGAATGTGGTATATATCTCAGGGATTGAAATTATCTTCGACAGATGATTAATTAAATGGCACAAAATTGAATGATAATACTAAACAAATAGTAATCTAAAATTCAATCTTTATTTTGACTTAATAGGTTTATGGCATTTTTGTTTTCCGAGACCGATGTTTAGCTTGTTGACTTCGTTTTCCGAATCATTCATGCCTGTACTGGATAAAAGAGATAACACGGATAAATACATATGATGCTTGTTGACAGTTATCGTCTTTCTGTATAAGGCCCTTAATTTTTACGAACGGCTGGACAGAAAGGTTATACTACTGATGATAACACTATCTAAACTTACGGATGCTATAGCCGAATTTTAAGTCTTACCTATAGATTACAAGGAAAGTTTTTTTTTAAATAATCACTTTACAATAATGTTTCAGTTTTCGTTATGGGTCCTCCTCGTTGCGTTGCCGAAGAGAATGAGATGTGCTATATCAAGCGAAGTAATTATGATGCAGGTCTATGTGTTCACCCACGCAAGGACGTTCCATGTTGCCCTGAACACCTGATTGACATCACGGTGACTGTGCACAGAGGGTACCTTGAGGATAAGTGTGTCCATAATTGTGGACGTAACAATAGCTGTTGTAGTAGGACCTTACCTATTCATGAGTCATTGATAGACATAGAGACGTTAAAACAATCGTTCCACTCAAGCAACTGTTTCCGTGATGTAACCCTTGATTTCATTGCCACATCGCTCCCTACCAGTACCGGCGTGCAATTGATCGTGGTGTCATACAGCTGCTTAGGTAAGACGTGTCTTGTTACATTTGAACGGTTGAGTGCACTATAATTATAAAGTATTGGTTAACACAACAGCAATATGACGTTAATTCAAGCTCCCACTTTGACTTCAAATGATTTAAACCAGTATAATTTGGGTTCTGATTTACTTTTTACGTTACCGTTATAAATGGGTAAGTTTTTAAAGAAATAATGTTCACGCTTGTTTGAAGGTAGAAATGAAATAAATATGAAAGCAAATGAAAACGGAAGAACACATTACACAAATGTTGAAAATAGTATGAGGTGTGTCTGTATCATTTGGCCCTGTGCCCCTTTAGAGAAGTCAAATGCATGCCTAACTGATCAGCCGCATCGATTTAATGCTTGTCTATTGTGCTTTAGTTATTCGTTCGGCATAGTTTTATTCCAAAGGTCAACATAGCCTTAAGTATGATTTTGACAGCTTTAACAGACGCTTTCATGTTTCAGTTTATTTGTATTAAATAGGATAAAAGGGGGTGGGGGCAGTCATTACGTTGTATTGTTTGTTATTATTTTTTTGCACTAATTTTGTTTAGGTTAGCTATCCAAGAAGATATTTTAAATTGTGTATATGCTAAATGCATTTATAATTGATATAATGCTGTTAATTTATAACGGTCTTGCTAAGTGAATGGCTCAAATAAACACTATATAACTTTAATACGCTTTCCTTAGTCATTCATCTTTGTGTCACAAAAATAAAGATATGCGTATAGATTTAAAATGGTATTAAGCAACTAAAACTAGGGAAATACAATGAAATATTACGTTGTTGCTTTGTTCATGATAATTTGATACATTTTAAGATATTCATTGACAATATGATTGCTTGTCGAATTGCTTTGCAGCATTTTTGTCTTAAGTTATGGCAAATAATGCTGGGGCTGTTAAAAATTTCAAATTAAATATTCTTTCTTATCCGTCAAACTTTGAATGTTTAATAATGGTAGGGCAGAACTATGTACTAATTGTAACTTATTACTTGTAATATTTCTCAAATATTATATTCCACCTTTTTATTAAGTAAAAGTTGGTCAAATTGTATTGATATGGTAAGTGTTTTGTAGCTCGCTTTACAAACTCATATGCATTATTTCATCTTTTTTAAATTATGCATTACAATAATCTATATATTTTATGCACCTATTGAAAAGTATGCACTACTAGCACAAATTCAAGGACACTATGCAAGCAAATCTAAAATCAGCAAGAACAAAATGACGTTGAAGCCGGAAATTGAGTCAAATGTCTCTCGATTACCGGTTAAATTTATATAGACATAATAGCAAAAGCCGAATGACGACTATAATAGTGTCGTTTTAGAGATCCTGTTATAGAAGAATCTTTGAAAGAACAGAACGGAAACGATTTTAGCATATTTCCAAAAAGAGGCGCATGTCTGCAAACGAATGCGTTTTGTTTTAAGATGCATCTCGTGAGCATATCATTAAATTTATTTACAAAACAAAAATAGACGTCTGTCTGTTTACTGGTAGTAGTCATAACACCCACGCTGACAGCAAGTCGATTACCAACTAACAAGAGGTAATGAAGGATTTTATCAGTAATCTAATCCTTTGCACTGTCAGCTTTATTCATATATATTATAAAACCATCGAAGATGTGACAGTTAAATGTTTTTTAATTGATTGCAAACACGACTTTATGCGTTGCATTCGCTCTTACTAATAATTATATGTTGTTACTAGTAATTTTATTAGAATTTGATAAACATAACAATGTAATACATCTCACAATTTTCGATTTACCTGCATACACGTAACTTACCATACAATCTGCTACAAGATTTCAACTCTTCTTATGTAATGTATCAAAGCCGCTTTCTGAGACAGTTCGTCGCAAATCCACAAACATCATTGAACACAAAAAGCTCCACTCTGTATTCGTAAACAATGATATTCCTTATTGTCTTTTCTACGTGCTCACACATGTGCAAGTACAAGCCTCCACATCATTGACCTATGTGCGTACATATAATCATCCTACCCTTATGTTTAAGACATTTTCCTGCTTTGTTTAATGTTCCAGATTGGGCTCCATATTGTCATTATAGGTACAATGTATTGCCTTGTATTCTGCCTTTTTAAGGGTCTTGGCGGCTGGATTTAGAAGTCTCATAAAATGATACGTAGTGAACCAGCCCCACTGCCACTTGGTTTTTGCGTAGATTTATGTCTGAACGAAATATTTGTTGTTTATTAATTTAGTGAACGTGATACATTTAGGAAACATTTAAGCCATAAAGTGTCTAAATAAAACATTGATTACTATGAACAATTTAGTAAATATTATGACAATCATGTAAAATGTTATTTTTTTATTGACATGTAATGAGGGTTCAGACTTAAATCAAAATGTGAATGATATTAAAGGCAATCGACATGGCCTTCTTTAGACGCCAACACCAAACATGAAACCATGCTGTGACATGACAAGCTGGACACTTAAGCTTGTCGTCGTAAAGAGGTAGTAAAACAAATAAGGCACCTTTGATGCACATTGCCTTTGTACACTGCCATTGACCAGTAGCACGATAATCCATACCTCTGTCTTGAAACCACTGCGGCCTGGAGTTGTGTTCCGCCTGGTAGACTACCTAAACACATCCCATTAATCACTTTTCCACCTTTATTGACTGGGTGCAGGGTGCAACAGGAAAATCCCAATGTTAAATGCTATTAAACACCTTTCTAAGACGGATACACACAAGCAGTACTATGCATCTCAAAATAAACTCAAGCTTTTAATTACAAAGTTAATAAATATCAGGTACGACAACTACGTTGCCACCAACTGAGATCAGCTGCACTATACAAGTAAAACACTATCCGTTTTTTTTAACAGATAAGTCTTTAACTTACAGTCTATTTATATTGAAAACAAAAACAAATGGTTAAATTTAGGAATGTTTAAAACAACTAAAATTTTAGCTATTATTGTCTCTTGGTGTTTTCTTCAAATAGTAGTATTTTCTATAGACTAGCCACTTCCTGTGTAGAACTAGTGCAAAGGCAGTATCTGCACTAAGCAATTTAAGAGTTTTGACAGGATTAACATGTGGTTGATCGTCGATTAAAACCGCGGGCCTCATATCCGACTCTACCATAAAGCATATAAAATTTTCCTAAGTAATATTCAATGTTTCTACATAACATTATGTACATACTATTTGTGAATTAAACACATTCTGCTGTTAAGTTAAGATCGTTTGTGAAATGTTAAACATAACACCTTATTACAAATTCACCGTTGTGGCCAACGCAGTTAACTGTTCATTAAATTGTATGTACATGTACATTCAACGTGTTATTTCAGTTCGCATTATTTAATTATTTCCGATCTCTACGACTTACTTTCACAAAAATAACACAGTTTATGTAGACATTATAGACACGATAGTATACGTTTTATTAAAATACCGATACTGGTTTAAAAGTCATTGTCACTACAGAAACAGTTTCAAAAGGTGCAAAGATAAAGCTAAAAGCACTTTAGTCGGCAACTTGGTGAACTAACTACGTACTGCCCGTTACTATTGTTTCATTTAGCTTGCGAATGTGGGCTTTGTGTTGTAATACTCAAAGAACCAGGTCGTATGTACGTGTATACCTCATAACATATTACTTGGATGTTATGCTCTTATCTGTGCATAACCGGTCGAATGAACGCGCTGCCCTATCGCAAATTAAATAACTAAGAATTAAACATGTTTCTTTTTATTTGTCTTATTCCATACTGTCCCAACACCGAGAAAGTTATGCCTATAAGAAATACAGTTAAACGCATGAACATGTAATTTGTTGTAGATACATCCATGATGCAGACTGACGTCACAACGCAGCTGAAACATTTAGAGACAGGAAAATAATATTTTCTTATCGAAATATCTGCATGTTTCGCTTTGAGAGCTCATGCTTGTCATTGTTTTGATTTTGAACAGGCAACCATGATTCACTGTTACGGAGTAGGTAGCTGAAGCCGCGCATTGCTTTATGTATGATTTGATGTAAAATGACCCCATGGAAACATACCATCGTCCCTGTATTAAAAACCTGCTTCTCGTTTACAGCATTTTCCATCTTAAGGTTTCTGCTCTTAGAGGACTTACAAACAGACGGAAGAACGGACTTATTCAACATTCCATATCCACCCGTACTAGAACTAACTACTATACTTCTTTTCTACAACTATTTCTATTATTATTATTATTATTATATTATATTATTATTATTATTATTATTATTATTATTATTATTACTTCTGAAACTATCAATACTGATAATAAATACTGATAAAGAGATGTAAAAGTACTATTGTCATTACTTGTGCAGCAAGAACATCACAAAAACAGATAATAAGCAACATGGATAGCGACAAAAATAACTTCAAGCATTCGCAAACAACGACAACAACAACTACTACTGATATTGATGATGAAGATGGTGATGATGATGATTAATATGATGATGATGAGGAGGAGGATGAGGAGGAGGAGGAGGAGGGCGTTACACGGCACCAGTACAGATGTTATTTACTTATTTTCCAGTTAAATTCAATTCGTTAAGTGTAAGGTATGTGAAAATAAATGAAGAAATGTGAACATTGATCAATTTGATGAACTATCTATGTGATGTTATAGTAAAAGTATTTGGCTAAAGCACTAATTAAATGAACCTAATAATTTTAAAGCACTGAACTAGTTATCTAATACTTTTAAAACCGTGAACTTTTTTTGTTAATTGTACTGTTGTTTAATACTATTGTGACCAATTAAAGGTGTACTTACTAAATGTCAGATTTTTCTTTTAGTTTTAAGAATAATTAATAAGGATAATTGAAAAATACCTACTTCTTACATAGGACAAATGTTGCCTTTCGATTCAGACTGCAATGAAAGCATAGCCCTGCCAGTTACCATCACATGTATCCTAATCGTCACCACAATGGCCGTCATCGTCCTCGGGATATATCTGCACAGGTAAAGACTTTTGATTGCCAAAACACACTTGAAATGATAAAATATTTACTGATGTTAGGCCACTCAAGATGCCATATTTTAACAACGTGTTTTTTTTATATAGGAGGCGAGTTAATAATAGAGAAGCAATAATGATTCCACCGTCAGATGACACAAGTCCACAATCCAACAACGACCATCTTCAGACGTCGCCTGCGAGCGGCACGTACGTCAACGTGGTACCACCGACGTATGAACAGCTTCTACGTCACACAAATGACGGAGAATATTCCAAGGTTGCTGGGGGCTGCTGAGGCACTCAGACACCGTTTGTTGGAAAAAAGGACCCCGAAGTTGCGTTAGAGAATATAATAATTATTGTGGAAACTACAAACAAACAGACTTTGAGTTATAGGAGCAACACCACATACTCGAAAACATCACAAATAGCAAATTGATTAATTGTTCCGTATATACTGTTTACCGCACAAGGTTGATTTTTATGAAAAGGTCATGGCACTGGTTATTTACCAAATACGTTGATGCTAGTCGTTAAAAAGATAAAATAAAACATTTCAGCTTACTTTGGCCAATGTTTAATATCAATGAAAAAATAAACAGATCATATCTCCAACTTCATGTCGTAATTTGAGAATAACACACACGAAAAAGCAATGCAAGAGTAAACTCTATTATTGTTTAAAGACAGTTATAACTTAGCTGTTACTTAGTACTTTTTACATATATTTATACAGGAATGAAGTTTTCTACATTAACAACTGTGACAAACGAAAATAATCGTTTCTTAATACAGTGCGAGCTTTGTCAATGTTTTAGCATAACATGCAAACATCAATAAGGAGAGAGTATATATGTATATATAAATATAAATAGACTGTATATTACGCAATACAATTTCCTAACGCCCTATTTGACTTTACAAAGACATCGAGAAACATGTTGTTCTTGGTAAAAGACTTACATATTAATACTCTGGAGAATGTCTAAAGTGACACAAGCTTATTTTGTAATTATTGTTTATAATTCTGTTTTTCATTTAATAAAATTGTCATTAGATGTTTTATTTCCTTATAAATCGACCCTTAAATGACATGTTTGTGTCTACATGGATGTGATAACATTTGAAACGCTTTCAGTCTAAACCGATTAAACTTAATTACAAATAGAAATGCTTACAAAAATGCCGTTTTTATTATTATATACTCTTTATTTTTTTGCAAGCGGATTATCCCAAAACATTTAATCTATTATGTACAACTGATACGAAAAGTGTTAACTCAAATGTATTAACACATATCACACATTGCGCCATATAAGTTATATAATTGCTTAATACACTTCCTAATGTTGGCAATAGTTTTAAATTAGTCTTCTGTAAACACTTTAATTTACATTCAAAAGTTTATGACGGAAATCTTTGCTAGAATAAGTTAAATTTATTTCATGTTGGTAACCTTTTAATCTTCAGTGAAATAAAGTTATATCGAATAAATCCCGAATAAAAACTTGAATATTAAGATCAAGTTTATGATGGTAACTGATTCTGTTACCTGTGTTTATTTCCTATTGTTCTACGACCCTTTTCTTTAATTTCACATTTTTGACCCTTTTTGGCAGTTTTGGTGACAACTCCCGGAGATTAATAGAAAAGTAAAATTTTAAATATTTGTTAATTAATAATTTGTCAAAAAAACGACAGACTAACTAGCATGGCTCATTAGGTACCCGTCCATTGAGATCGTAAAGGCCTAGATGATGGTTCAAGTTTTGACTTTCACATATTTCCTCACCACTTATAAATTTAAGGTCCTGTTTAATTGTTCGTTTTCGTTACACCAGTCACCGCGATATTACAAAATGATAAAGGCAAAAGACACGTCAAATGATATAGAACTAACAAAATCAGTATTTCAACTATAATATCAAGAAAAAAAAATTAAAACATAAAATGCATAATTAGATTTAGAACAAATTGTACGGATCTTCATGCAATTACAGTTATAAAATCCAAATGAGCACCCACTCACACACAGACAACCTATAATATACAAATTTCACGTTTGCACTTTGTCAAGCATAATATATTGATATCTCGTTTTCACTAGTTAAATAAACCTTAAGCTTTTAATTGCAATGTTAACAAATGACAGGTACGGCAACTACGAAGACACCAACTGAGATAATATACACTACCTAACCTATGACTACTGGTATTATTTAAAGATTAGTCATTTACTTACCGCCTATGAATACTGCAAACTCAAACTAAAATGGTAAAATTTAAATGTTTAATAAGCTCTACATACATTTCGGCTGATATGGTCTTTTGGCTTATCTTTCAACATCTTTCAACAATTTTCTAAAGATTAGTTACTTCCTGAGTAGGACTGCTTTGAGCGATGTTTAATGGAGAGTTTTTCAAGGACTAACATATAAAGGTCGGCCGCCGTTAAAGCAGAGGTGCTTCTTTCCAACGCCCAAAGTCTTAACTATTGGACCTTCGCATTAAATTATTTCCATTGTAACTTTCCATGTTTGTCACGTTGTACTTAATACCATGTACATGTACGTACGTGCGCATGCAGAACTGGACTATTTTTGTCCGCTTTTTATCGAAACTCCATCGTATTGCCTTTTTGCCATGTACAGCCTAGAGACAGTGTACAGATATGTGTGCTAAGAAGGGTTGCTACAGTTAAATTACACAAAAATAAATCACATTTGAAGATAGATTAATAAAATACCTATTCCGTTGAATACAATATATTCATGAAAAAATATTTTTTTGTGAAAACATACCGACCATTTAATCGTTTTTCTATATTATTTGCGAAATGAAATATTAAGCACACTGATTCGACCACTTTCATTTATTTTGGTATATCGCGTGACCTTAAAACAGACACTTAAATTAAAATAGAACTAGGAAAATCATTATTTGAACTAAAATATGAAGATTAAACTACAAACATAAAATACACTAACTCGATTTTGAACTTGGTGCCTCCACAATGAATTGAGCATGCTTTGATCTCGGCCACACTATTAAAACGTATGAACAAAATTTGAAATCACACACACAAAAAAACCAACAACAAATAAAATAAAATAGCTTTTTTTAATGTTAAAACACATAATACACATTTATTATAGTTTATACAATTTGAATTTCAGTGACAACGTGTTTGCTGTTAAAATTGCTTAATTGCTCATGCAAAAAGTACTGGGCGCCGCGTTTGATTTTAAGAAACGAGATCACATTTTGTTGACCGTGTTATATTTGTCTAGTGCTTTGCTAAAATTGCTATAACAGGTTTGTATCTGGTAAATTCAATTCCTTTACAGTTTAGCAAATTAAATAATTTTAACTTCTTCCAGCATACAAGTTTAAAATAAGAACAAATAATTTCTATAAATATGTGTGCCTTTATAACATTGCGAAATTTAGTGTTGACACTTCTTTGCCTTATTTTTACACGCAAGTTTCTGGCCTCCCAAGGATAATATACTAGCTGGTGGAAATTATAGTCTACTTATTCCTCTTAACAAGTTGTCACATCATCATGTCAAATGAATTTCTAAACTCATACTTCTTACCTTAAAATAGAAAGGGAAATATTTGGCTAAAAACGATACTACCAAAGAATTACGAACATGTCTAATAGTAGAAAATCCTGTTTGAATAATATTAATATTATTTCTCAAATTTGATGAAAGTATAACAGTGATGAACTTCCACACAATAAAGAAATACAAAAAGACGATTGAATTAATAATGGCACCAAGTTGATCAATTCAATCATCAGTTAAGAGAAACTCAGTGACTGAATAAGAAAGTGGTGTGAAAACATAGAGATAACAACAATAACACCATACAGCTTATGCAGAAAGTTTCGGATTATAGTAACATGCCGATAATTTGGCACGTGTTTTCAGACACCGTAGCACATAGATTAACAATTTTACAAAAAAATTAAAAAAATTATGTTCTTAGTCCATAAAAATCACTAATACCAATACACTTAATCCTATATACTAGTTTCAAACAACTCAGATACTAATTTAAATCTTTAAAAAATATATACATTTCTAGAAGAAATACAGCTATAAAACTGTCGCTTTATTGCATGAAAATTCCCCCATCTTTTAAGTTCATATGTCTGATGTTGAATATTAAGATAAAACCACAATTTTAAACTCCATGACCGAAGGACGAGTTCATGAAAACATTACCAAAATTAGCAATGTTCAGACTGTACCATTCAGCGAAGATGACAATGACACATAAGGATAATAACAAATGATTATTGTTCTCAACGATTATAAACCGCAAATATTTAATTTTCCCGTCAAGTCGATGAATAGATGGCAATGTATTGTTGCCTAGCGGAATAAAATAAATATAGTCTGGTCATGATTGCAACTTGCGGTCTGTATAACGACGTCATTGAAGTTTACGTGGAAATAAAAAAAACAACAACAGTTGGTATTGTTTTTATCGGTCGTGATAGAAAGGAGATAATGGTAGATAGGTAGACGACAAGAGGTGGAAGATATATTATTATTATTATTATTTGTAGTAGTAGTAGTAGTAGTAGTAGTAGTAGTAGTAGTAGTTGTTGTTGTTGTTGTAGTAGTAGAGGTAGTAGTAGTAGTAGTAGTAGTAGTAGTAGTTGTTGTTGTTGTTGTTGTAGTAGTAGAGGTAGTAGTAGTAGTAGCAGTAGTAGTAGTAGTTGTTGTTGTAAAAGTAGAGGTAGTAGTAACACAACAACTACTACAAGTAGTAGTAATAGTAGTAGTAGTAGTAGTAGTAGTAGTAGTAGTAGTAGTAGTAGTTAAAACATAGTAGTAGCAGTCATAGGAGTAGTTGTCGTGATATTGTTGATGTTGATGATGACAATGTTAAAGTCTAGAAATTCATATGTTTATCACTTCAAATAATTAATAAATACATCAGTAAACAAATAGACAAAATGAATTCAATTTGTACGGCGATCTCCCTAACCCCTGAAATTCAACAACTTATAGACACAATGAGTTCAATATAATGAGAAATACATAGTACAATAAATTATGGCAACTGCATTCTATTGAATGAACGAAAATGAAAGAAAATATGAGTATAATAACCTTTATTAAAATATAATTAGGAAAAGCATTATACTAAAAGGTAAAATTGACAAATCAAAAAGATAAACCACAAACATATATAGAATATCCAACAGGAGCCGCCTTTGAATATTTGAAAGACGTAAACATAATTTTGATTCATAACCTTTTCCTGATGGAAAAAGCAAAGGGAACAAATATAAGTAGACTCTAGTACAAAACAGTGCGAAGCAAACACAGCTATTTTAATACGATAAAGAAATCGGGTACTTCAAACACGAAATATTAAAATGCATCTTACATAAAACTACACAATTCGATTAAACATGTGTATTCGGATAAAAGTGACCCGCAGTTCTAAAGTGTAATTGTTCTAACCAGGTAGAAGATAATGAAAGCTTCTTTATCAGGTGTCATCAATCAAAGAAAATCAGCACCCCCTTCCAAAGAGTATAATAAAGATATAAGATAACCCAATACTCAGTTATACAATAAAATATAATGGATACATTACTTTAAATGCCTAAACCTTTCTTTGCTGTACTATATTTAAGGTTTTATCTAAATTATTATCAGGGGTTAAATGTATGTATTGTAACATATACATAGTTTTTCGTTTCGTTGTATCTGCATCCCTACAGAGCATGTGTGTGGTCTTTCACAATTATTACATGAACACACACTTTTTATATGTACTATTGTTATTGAACGTGATCTTTTAGGCAAGTTCCTTGGACATATATCCTCGCGATAAATTTTGCATAAATTGTCGATTGCGTTTAATCTACACGCTTCATTTAAGATTCGCAAATTGTATGATCATATATCATACACACACGACATAAAACAAATTTGACAATAAATTAATAAAGAAGCATTCAGGTTTAAGCCCTTGTTTGGCAGGATTTAATTAAATGTTTACAGAACAACTGTAATGAGTTGTTATGAATATCTACATTCTCCTCTGGATGTTAGCAAGGTTTCTTAGCACACAGTCACAGCTTCATCTGTAACCCATTTGTCTTATGCAATGTAAAAGGACTGGGTCCACAGGAAAACCGTACCTTTAAGCATCACAGGTGAAGGAAGCAGATCGTATAGCTATCTGAGCAGTAAGCGTGCCCTCTGCCAAATATCTGTCAAAGTCTATTTCTTACTTGCTGTTTCGTTTCTGTTGGTAACCTTACTGGGTCCACGAATAAAGCAAGAATTAGTTTAAAGCATATCTGCAAATACAAACATTTTATGTATGGAGAATAACAATCGTAATGAAAATATACTAGTGTCGCAAAAACTACTGCATTTTACAGTTTTTAGTGTAGTATTCTGTAAAAATGAAAAAGACGATAATACTGATACCATGTTAGTAAGATTTTTTTACCTTTCTATGTATGCAGTATTAATATGATCTATCCTAGGACTTGACGTGAGATTGAAAAACTACAAACCTAAGTGCATCTGTTATAACAGAGACAAGCCCTGTTGAGGTTCTTTCGAAAAAGTCTCCTCAGGCTTTAGATCTCCCAATGTCATATATAGTTTAATGATTGATTTTTCTTTTACTCTCCGACGAAGTAAGTAGTGACTCTTTGGAGTGATTATTTATTCGAAATTGCGTGAGATAAAAGCACCTCTACAAACAATCAATGGCATCTAAAGGTTGCTACAAAGTTCATAATCTCTATATGTCTTGGCTAAATGTAATGTTTTGCAAAATGTGTGTTGGCTTTGTATGCTTGTTCCATTGCTAATAATCTTAACAGAGTCAAATATGAAACAAAATATGGCTTGTTAAAAGTAACAGTCTGATAAATTCTAGCTGTCTTAAACGGGATAACGCACTAATAATAAATAAAAGCAAAGCAATGGAATAAAAAGAAAAAGTGTCGGTACTTTTATGCTATTACATTTATCGAATGCTGATGATAAATCAATTATATTCATCTTTGTTTAAAAACAGTATGAGAAAATAATACACTTACCCAATTATTTAAGGGAAAAATACGATTTACCATACGATGTGTGGGCATTCACATTCGAGTACACGCGCAAAAGATGAAAGCTTAATTTCATTGATTGACTGCCATTAAACACATTTCTTTCTTCATAACAAGGAAGAAATTTAATGCAAAACACAATGAATAAAAGTATATAGTGTCCAATAATACTTCATTGTTTGTTGGACCGTGCCAACAAGTGTGAATTGTTTGTCAAGACGTTATTAAAATGAAACGTTCAACTTATTTGGAATAAACATGGGAAAAATAACTTGTTACACGTTTCCATTCGTGCTGCTTTACCTTGGTATGTCATTACCTCTTTTTTCACGTTGCCATAGAAGAGACATGTTTTGGGCTTTCTTTATAGCTGTTTTATTTACCACTGATTGTTGGGGAATCTTTTCCTAAATATTGAAAGTCATTCAAGTTAAATGTTCACCAACTTTAACCACGAATGCATTTTGAATATATTAATTCTCAAAGTCTATCACTGACAGAGGGTTTATTCTATTACATTATTAGATCATATTATTTATTTAAGAATTGGTTCCTAAAAATAGTAATATGCTGCCAGAAAGTATTTGAAAATTAACTCAGAAACAAGTTTTAATTTTGATTTAATGTGTTTGCAATTTTGCAATAAGTAAAACATGCTGTTATTTGTTTATTTAATCAATAAGTAGAACTTAGTAAAAAGTATTACAGCTGTGCGGAAGGAAGGATATTCACGACTTAAATAGGTCATACGTTTTTGACAACCGAAAATAATGGAATTGATGTTATTCTCTTTTAATTTAAAGTACTGTTTATTCAGATGAAAATAGTCGTACTTTGATCATGCATACATATTTATTTAACGCTTAAGGTATTTAATTTTAACACGTGTGCCGATGAAGAAACACTATGTGTATTTATCATACAAGCATTATTTATCAGAAACGCCAAGTGTTAACATGTTTCCATTTACAATCAATGAAGCTCAGATTAAATTAATTAAGACATGACATTAACATTCAAAGTTTACGTATATTAAGGACTCACGCGTATCGCTTTCATAACAATTTATACACGCGTACACGTTTGAGACCCGAAGTAAGACCGTTAACTTCATGCCGAAGCAGAGCTTCATCAGCCATGACACCGCGTCAGCATCTAGTCAAAGTGATTTAATTTTAGCAACGTTTTA
The DNA here is from genome assembly GCA_007844125.1 of Sinonovacula constricta. Classification (NCBI taxonomy): domain Eukaryota; kingdom Metazoa; phylum Mollusca; class Bivalvia; order Cardiida; family Solecurtidae; genus Sinonovacula; species Sinonovacula constricta. The sequence continues at coordinate 16,379,780 of CM017573.1, read as the reverse complement.
TTCGTTCAATGCACTTTTGAACAAAAAAAACGTGGCCATGCCACGAAACGGTTTGCAGCGATTTAACAATTCAATAATAATACTAATAATTAAGAGGTAACTGTTTTCTATTTAAAGTAAACTGAAATTATTGACCGGAAACTGTTGTTCTATTTTAGTAACTGTGACCTTTACCTTGATCCGACTGGCCCCAAATTCAATCCCGAGGTGGTTGGTGTTCATGAAAGCTTGCTTTATCCAAAGTTTTAGCAAGATTGGTTAATCCAAACTAAAGTTATTGACCAGAAACCGTTTTTCTATTGTTCGTAACAATGACATTGACCTTGACCCGGTTGGCTCAAAATCCAATCCCTAACTAGGTCTTCATGCACCCTTGCTATAATCTAAGTTTCAGCAAAGTTGGTTTGTCCAAACTGAAGTTATTGACCAGAAACCCTCTTTTTGACGCCGCCCGCATGTAATGAATATTATACCTTGTATGCGTATGCCATTTTATAAACATAAGAGCCTAAAACGAAGGACAACCTCATTACACAAAGAATGGCATATAGAAAAACATGCATAATACACGGTCCTACAGTGCAATACGCCCATTTAGTCCGAAATCGCTGTAAATAAAGAAAAGTGCTTGGCAATGTTATTAATAATGTCGACGTCTTAAAATGTGGCATTTACCTTATTGTCCTCTTAAGTCTTCTGCGACCTTATTTCAGCTGTTTAAGTAACTGATAAAGTACGTTATTACTTATAGATACACTGTAGCAATTTGTGTTATTTCATTGAAATATCATCTGGTAAAGTTTTGAATTCTTGTTTGACGCAACTTTGTGATTTGTGGTGACAATAACACCATAATACCATTATACGTGATCCGTTGAATTTATTAAAAATAAAAATAAATCATTTACCAAGGAGTCTTTAAAACTTCGGTAAAATATATATTAAATAGAATGTGGTATATATCTCAGGGATTGAAATTATATTCGACAGATGATTAATTAAATGGCACAAAATGATAATACTAAACAAATAGTAATCTAAAATTCAATCTCTATTTTGAATTAATAGGTTTATGGCATTTTTGTTTTCCAAAACCGATGTTTAGCTTGTTGACTTCGTTTTCCGAATCATTCATGCCTGTATTGAACAAAAGAAATAACACGGATAAACACATATGATGCTTGTTGACAGTTATCGTCCTTCTGTATAAGGTCCTTAATTTTTACGAACGGCTGGACAGAAAGGTTACACTACTGATGATAACACTATCTAAACTTACGGATGTTATAGCCGAATTTTAAATCTTACCTAAAGATTACAAAGAAAGTTTTTTTTTTTTTAAAAAATAATCACTTTACAATAATGTTTCAGTTTTCGTTATGGGTCCTCCTCGTTGCATTGCCGAAGAGAATGAGATGTGCTATATTAAGCGAAGTAATTATGATGTAGGTCTATGTTTTTACCCACGCAAGGACGTTCCATGTTGTCCTGAACACCTGATTGACATCACGGTGACTGTGTACAGAGGGTACCATGAGGATAAGTGTGTCCATAATTGTGGACGTAACAATAGCTGTTGTAGTAGGACCTTACCTATTCATGAGTCATTGATAGACATAGAGACGTTAAAACAATCGTTCCACTCAAGCAACTGTTTCCGTGATGTAACCCTTGATTTCATTGCCACATCGCTCCCTACCAGTACCGGCGTGGAATTGATCGTGGTGTCATACAGCTGCTTAGGTAAGACGTTTGTTGTTACATTTGAACGGTTGAGTGCCCTATAATTATAAAGTATTGGTTAGCACAACAGCAATACGACATTAATGCAAGCTCCCACTTTGACTTTAAATGATTTACACCACTATAATTTGGGTTCTGTTTTACTTAACGTTACAGTTTTAAATGGGTAAGTTTTTAAAGAAATAATGTTCACGCTTGTTTGAACGTAGAAATGAAATAAATATGAAAGCAAATATAAAACGAAAGAACACATAACACAAATGTTGAAAATAGATGGTTATCGATTTTTCACCAAGAGGCGCGCGCACCTGTTTGTCCGCCATCTTTGTGGTAAGGTGAATCAACATATCAGTACCGTGAAAGCGCACTTTCTTTTAATTGACCAATACAGGCAATGAAGACCATGATTAATTATTGTAGTGTTGTGAACTGTCACAAAATATATAATCCGGATCAGAAATAATTTTTTCTCATTACCAGCCTTCAGTACAAACCAAGGGAAAAGGACGAGAGAACTTTCGGACGTCAAACTTTCGCGATTGAACAGAGCATTCATTGTAGCTAAGCGTTTTTAAGTGTTTTGGATTGCATTAAAAGTCGAAAGAAAATATGTCTGGGGAAGTATATTATAATGTTAATTGCTACGTTGTTGTTTATTTTATTGTTATTATTAAGATACAGATAATTAACAAACAATTAAATATTGCTTATTTACTTGTCCTAAATAAACTTAAAAGCTACCAACAGTATCGACAATTTCCATCAAGGTCAATTTTAGACAAAATGTTGTCATCAGTGACATAAAAATATGTATGTGCCCCTCAAGATGCTCGATGCACAAAATGTACCCCCAGATATTTGAATTTGACCCTTGAAAATTTTGACTGAGGAGTCAATGACCATTGACGTTCAGCAATTATAGAACGCCCTGTATTTGCTTTTACATAAAAATTTATACATAATGCTCGAATAAACTTTAGTTAAAGTGAAGACTATTATTACACTAACTGTATTGTTCGACAGTGTGAATCTTAAAAATCTCGCATTAAATGTCCATTATTTTTAGGCACGTTGATGATTTCAGGTTATCTCAGATAGGAAAAACCCTTTATGTAATTATGACAGGCAATGTGTTATGCTTTACTTTTTACATGGCTGTAAGAACAAAGTTGGGCGGTAAATTCAACCCCCGGTATTTACCAGTGGTATTTACCTGCTGGAAAATACTCCCCAAAGTGGCAAATACTACTATGATTTTTTGTAATTAAAATACTGCAGAAATCTTAAGTTAACTTAAAATAATGTATAATCATATTGATAATTAAATTACTCAGATATTTTAATTAAAATTCTTTTTTAACCTTAAATACACATGAGAAAGTAATGCTAATCCACCTGCACCTGGCCTTTGACACTCAGGAAGCAAAGCCATTTGGTCTAGACTATTAAAACAACACGTTTCAGACAAGGGTCTGTAAATAGCCAGGGGCAACATGGGCAAAAGTAAAATGTCATACATAACCTAGACAGTTTGTATAATTGGTACAAGTAAATGGTTGTGTATTGGGTATGGCATGGGCTAGAGTGTCAACTGTATGGCTTCATCCCTGAGTAACGTTTTTAATTTCTCTTGTCATCACCACTTCCATAACTTCACTCAACACATTACCAAGCTACTATTCACCATAAAGCCAAAGGATCCAGTCCGGAATATTAAACAACATTTTGCGGGATCTTTACAAGCAAAAATCATTTATTTGAATGCATAAGAGAAAATTGTTTCGTCCAACCTGCCAGATACCAGCTCTAATAAAGTGTAAGAAACAAACTGTTCTCAAAACGAGCCTGAACTAGCTGTTACAGCTAACTATTTAAAATGGTTATGCTTTCACATTGGCATTTGTCAATAAATAATAGCACATAGTGTTTTTATTTTTATTATTGTCTTACCTTTCAGCAAATTTAACAAACTAACATTATATTAGAATAATAATTTCACCGAAAATTGAATTAAAGCTCCAGTACTTCTTTTACAACCACGCCATTTCTGAATTAAAAACAACACATTTTACGGTTACAAATATTTAATGACAGTAAATTCATCAATAAACAGGAAAAGCAAAAGCAGTTAAGAAACACACAGACTGCTTAGGAAATTGGAGCATGTAGTGGTATTCGATTTCATATAATAAATATGACAACCCTAACATGCGTTTTAAGGAACTTAAAGCAATGAAAAAATAGTATAACATGATGTAAAAAATTGAAAACAGTACACATAATAAATGACCCTGTTTTAAAACCAAAGTTTAGCAGTGCCCTTGTCCAAGCAGTTGCTGGCTTGTAACTCCTCATCCTCTCAGTGCATGAGTTCGAGTCCTGGTCGTGGTGGTTTACCAGCTAACCCGCAATGCGCAGTGGTTCTACCCTGGCACAAGTCTAGGATCTAGCTCCACCAATACTTAATCGGATGTCGCACTTTGCTGAAACACTAGATAGTTCACTATGTCTGGATATGCAATGTCCGACTGCAAGTCATCAGGCTGTCGTCGAAGACGAGTACGGATCAAAACCGATCAAATTAATCTTCTTCAAGTCCTTTTCACGCACAATAGGTCCAGTGTATTAATATAGTCCTATTGCACTTTGTAACCATTACACACGACATATTTCGCGAAATAATCGATTTAATCGTCGAATTGTAGGGACCTAAGCAGACATAAGTAAACAATGGCTTTACCACAAATATGGCGGACCGCATTGCATGCTGGGAAATGTGTGACGTCATACGACAACCATCTATAGCATGAGGTGTGTCTGTGTCATTTGACCCTGTGCCCCTTTAGAGAAGTCAAATGCATGCCTAACTGTTCAGCCGAATCGATTAAATGCTTGTCTATTGTGCTTTAGTTATTCGTTCGGCATTATTTTATTCCAAAGGTCAACATAGCATAGAGTATGATTTTGACAGCTTTAACAGACGCTTTCATGTTTTAGTTTATTTGCATTAAATATGATAAAACGGGGTTGGGCAAGTCGTTAAGTTGTATTGTTTGTTATTATTTTTTTGCACTAATTTTGTTTAGGTTGACTATGCAAGAAGATATTTTAAATTGTGTATATGCTGAATGCATTTATAATTGATATAATTGTGTTAATTTATAACGGTCTTGCTAATTTTATGGCTCTAATAAACACTATATAACTTTAATAAGCTTTCCTTAGTCATTCATCTTTGTGTCACAAAAATAAAAAGATATGCGTATAGATTTGAAATGGTATTAAGCAACTAAAACTATTGAAATACAATGAAATATTACGTTGTTGCTTTGTTCATGATAATTTGATACATTTTAAGATAATCATTGACAATATGATTGCTTGTCGAAATGCTTTGCAGCATTTATGTCTTAAGTTATGGCAAATAATGCTGGGGCTGTTGAAAATTTTAAATTAAATATTCTTTCTTATCCGCCAAACTTTGAATGTTTGATAATGGTAGGGCAGAACTATGTACTTATTGTAACTTTTTACTTGTAATATTTCTTAAATATTAAATTCCACCTTTTTATTAAGTAATTGGTCAAATTGTATTGATATGATAAGTGTTTTGTAGCTCGCTTAACAAACTCATATGCATTATTTTATCTTTTTTAAATTATGCATTAAATTAATCTTTACATTTTATGCACCTATTGAAAGGTATGCACTACTAGCACAAATTCAAGGACACTATGCAAGCAAATCGAAAATCAACAAGAACAAATTAACGTTGAAGCCGGAAATTGAGCCACATGTCTCTCGATTGCCGGTTAAATGTATATAGACATTATAGCAAAAGCCGAATGACAACTATAAAAGTGTCGTTTTAGAGATCCTATTATAGAATATTCTTTGAAAGAACAGAACGGAAACGATTTTAGCATAATTCCAAAAAGAGGCGCATGTCTGCAAACGAATGCGTTTTGTTTTAAGATGCATCTCGTGAGTATATCATTAAATTTATTTACAAAACAAAAATAGACGTATGTCTGTTTTCTGGTAGTAGTCATATTAAAGGCATTGGACATGGCCTTCTTTAGACTCCAACACCAAACATGAAACCATGCTGTGAGATGACAAGCTGGACACTTACGCTTGTCGTCGTAAAGAGGTAGTAAAACAAATAAGGCACCTTTGATGCACATTGCCTTAGTACACTGTCATTGACGAGTAGCACGATAATCCATACCTCTGCCTTGAAACCACTCTGGCCTGGGGTTGTGTTCCGCCTGGTAGACTACTTAAACACATCCCAATAATCACTTTTCCACCTTTATTGACTGGGTGCAACAGGAAAATCCCAATGTTTAATGCTTTTAAACACCTTTTTTAAGACGCATACACACACAAGCAATACTATGCATCTTAAAATAAACTCAAGTTTTTAATTACAAAGTTAATAAATATCAGGTACAACAACTACGTTGCCACCAACTGAGATCAGCCGCACTATACAAGTAAAACACTATACAGGTATTTATTAACAGATAAGTCTTTAACTTACAGTCTATTTATATTGAAAACAAAAATAAATGGTTAAATTTAGGAATGTTTAAAACAACTAAAACTTTAGCTATTATTGTCTCTTGGTGTTTTCTTCAACTAATAGTATTTTCTATAGACTAGCCACTTCCTGTGTAGAACTAGTGCACAGGCAGTATCTGCACTAAGCAATTTAAGAGTTTTGCCAGGACTAACACGTGGTAGATCGTCGATTAAAACCGCGGGCCTCATATCCGATGTCTCTACCATAAGGCATATAAAATTTTCCTTAGTAATATTCAATGTTTTTACATAACATTATGTACATACTATTTGTGAATTTAACACATTCTGCTGTTAACTTGAGATCGTTTGTGAAAAGTTAAACCCAGCGCATAACGCTTTATTACAAATTCACCCTTGTGGCCAATGCAGTTAACTGTTCATTAAATTGTATGTACATGTACATTCAACGTGTTATTTCAGTTCGCATTATTTAATTATTTCCGATCTCTACGACTTACTTTCACAAAAATAACACAGTTTATGTATACAATAGACACAATAGAATACGCATTATTAAAATACCGCTACTGGTTTAAAAGTCATTGTCACTACGGAAACAGTTTCAAAAGGTGCAAAGATAAAGCTAAAAGCACTTTAGTCGGCAACTTGGTGAACTAACTACGTACTGTCCGTTACTATTGTTTCATTAAGCTTGCGAATGTGCGCTTTTATGTTGTAATACTCAAAGAACCAGGTCGTATGTACGTGTATACCTCATCACATATTACTTGGATGTTATGCTCTTATCTGTGCATTCAACCGGTCACATGAACGCGCTGCCCTATCGCAAATTAAATAACTAAGAATTAAACATGTTTCTTTTTATTTTTCTTATTCCATACTGTCTCAACACCGAATAAGATATGCCTTTAAGAAATAAAATACATCCATGATGCAGACTGACGTCACAACGCAGCTGAAACATGTAGAGACAAGTAAGAAAACAGTAAAATAATATTTGTTTATCGAAATATCTGCATGCTTCGCTTTGAAAGCACATGCTTGTAATTGTTTTGATTTTGAACAGGCAACCATGAAGCACTGTTACGGAGCAGGTAGCTTAAGCCGCATATTGCTTTATGTGTGATTTGATGTAAAGTGACCCCATGGAAACATACCATCGTCTCTGTATTAAAAACCTGCTTCTCGTTTACACTATTTTCCAACTTAAGGTTTCTGCTCTTGGAGGACTTACAAACAGACGGAAGAACGGACTTATACAACATTCCACATCCACCCGTACTAGAACTAACTACTATACTTTTTTTTTCTACAACTATTTCTATTATTATTATTATTATTATTATTATTATTATTATTATTATTATTACTTCTGAAACTACCAATACTGATAATAAATACTGATAAAGAGACGTAAAAGTACTATTGTCATTACTTATGCAGCGAGAACATCACAAAAACAGATAATAAGCAACATGGATAGCGACAAAAATAATTTCAAGCATTCGCAAACAACGGCAACAACAACAACAACAACAACTACTACTGATATTGATGATGAAGATGGTGATGATGATGATTAATATGATGATGATGATGATGATGATGATGATGATGATGAGGAGGAGGAGGAGGAGGAGGAGGGCGTTACACGGCACCAGTACAGATGTTATTTACTTATTTTCCAGTTAAATTCGTTAAGTGTAAGGTATGTGAAAATAAATGAAGAAATGTGAACATTGATCAATTTGATGAACTATCTATGTGATGTAATAGTAATAGTATTTGGCTAAAACACTAATTAAATGAACGTAATAATTTTAAAGCACTGAACTAGTTATTTTATACTTTTAAAACCGTGAACTTCGTTTGTTAATTGTACTGTTGCTTAATACTATTGTGCTTTATTAAAGGTGTACTTACTAAATGTCAGATGTTTCTTTTAGTTTTAAGAATAATTAATAAGGATAATTAAAAAATCTACTTCTTACATAGGACAAATATTGCCTTTCGATTCAGACTGCAATGAAAGCATAGCCCTGCCAGTTACCATCACATGTATCTTAATCGTCACCACAATGGCCGTCATCGTCCTCGGGATATATCTGCACAGGTAAAGACTTTTGATTACCAAAACACACTTGAAATGATAAAATATTTACTGATGTTTGGCCACTCAAGACGCCATATTTTAACAACGTGTTTTTTTTCTGATATAGGAGGCGAGTTAATAATAGAGAGGCAATAATGATTCCACCGTCAGATGACACAAGTCCACAATCCAACAACGACCATCTTCAGACGTCGCCCGCGAGCGGCCCGTACGTCAACGTGGTACCACCGACGTATGAACAGCTTCTACGTCACAGCAATGACGGAGAATATTCCGAGGTTGCTGGGGGCTGCTGAGGCACTCAGACACCGTTTGTTGGTAAAAAGGATCCCGGAGTCGCGTTAGAGAATATAATAATATTGTGGAAACTACAAACAAACAGACTTTGAGTTATAGGTGCAACACCACATACTCGAAAAAAACAACAACATATAGCAAATTAATTTAAAATATAAATAGACTGTATATATGCAATACAATTTCCTAACGCCCTATTAGACTTTACAAAGGCATCGAGAAACATGTTCTTCTTGGTAAAAGACCTACAAATTAATGCTTTGGAGAATGTCAAACGTGACACAAGCTTATTTTGCAATAATTGTTTATAATTCTGTTTTTCATTTTGGTAAAATTGACATTAGATGTTTAATTTCCTTATAAATCGACTCTTAAATGACGTGTTTGTGTCTACATGGATGTGATTACAATTTAAACGTATTCAGTCCAACCCGATCAAACTTAATTACAAATAGAAATGCTTACAAAAAATGCCGTTTTTATTATTATATACTCTTTATATTTTCTGCAAGTGGATAATCCCAAAACATTAAATCAATTATGTACACTTGATACAAAAAATGATTACTCAAATGTATTAACACATATTACACATTGCGCCATATAAGTTATATAATTGCTCAATACACTTCCTAATTTTGGCCATAGTTTTTTAATTGCAAGACATTAAATGAGTCTTTTTTAAACACTTTAATTTACATTCGAAAGTCTATGATGGAAATATTTGCTGGAACAAGTTAAATTTATTTTAAGTTGGTAACCTTTTAATCTTCAGTGAAATAAAGTAATATCAAATAAATGCCGAATAAAAACTTGAATGTTAAGGCCAAGTTTATTAAGGAACCTGATTCTGTTACCAGTATCTATTTCCTATTACTCTACGACTCTATTCTCTCATTTGACATTTTGGACGCCCAAAGTCTTAAGTATTAAGTTCGCATTAAATCATTTCCATTGTAATTTTCCATGTTTGTCACGTTGTACTTAATACCATGTACATGTACGTACGTACGCATGCAGAACTGGACTATTTTTATCGAAACTCCAATGTATTGCCTTTTTGCCATGTACAGCCTAAAGACAGTGTACAGATATGTTTGCTAAGAAGGGGTGCTACAGTTAAATTACACAAAAACAAATCACATTTAAAAATACATTATTAAATTACCTATACCGTTGAATACTATATATTAATAAAGATATTCTTTTGTGAAAACATATCGAACATTTAATCTTTTGTCTAAATTATTTTGCAAAATGAAATATTAAGCACACTGATTCGACCACTTTCATTCATTTTGGTATTTCGCGTGACCTTGTGTCGTTTTTAAAACGCGATCCGTTCGTTTCGGTAATAAATCTCTAGACCTATCAATAATTCTTAACTGTGTGGAAACAGTTAATGTATATTTGTCGATATCAAATACAGAAATATGACAAGGTCCTAGAGAAACTCAGCATTTATCGATATTTAAACAAGTTCAGAAAAGGGGTATAAGTCATGTTAAAACTAGCAATAACAATGAGACGATATATTATACGAACTGTGATCGCACTGGACCAGTTAAGGCAAGGTGACCCAGGTACAATAAGCTCTGATTTCAAACCCGGACCGCGACATACCATACGTTAAAACAAAAGTGATTTGGCTTCCTTGCAAAGAACGCAAGCATATGATAGAGTAGTCAGGATTTGGTGTGGTACTATGTTATGTGTTCACCGCATGCAATGTAAAGTAAGGCAGCACAATACTTGCATTTCTTCTACAGATAACTTAATGTTTGTAGGAGAGGAATAAACTGCAAATATATGACTAAATGTCCGATCAGGGTGCTTAAACCGGTTTGCAAGGTTCTTATTTCGCATTTCTTAAAGTGCTTAGAAAAACTAAATAATTTAGAGCAAAACAGTTCATGCGACGAGATAAATGATGGAAAATGCTCATGCAAAGTTCTAAATTGACAAAGAAAGATGAGTAATAATTGAAGTAACAAACCCCAAATGTTCAGAGAATGTTATCGCCTTGGATGTTGTTCTTTATCTGCTGCATTCAACATAGACTCCGGTTAACTTAAGATTGTTAGTGAAAAGGTGAACCCAAAATATACATAACAACGTTTTATTACAAATTCAGTCGTGTTGCCATTGTAATGAACTGTTAAATAAATCTTATGTACATATTGTTGCATTTACGACATTTTGTATCTCGACAACTGCTAAATGCCTGACATTAAAAAAAAGAAATAGTCTAAACTGGAAAACAATTCATTGTAAACTAGGAAACCATTTCCAAAAGTGAGAAGATACAGTTAAACATTGTTGATCACTTCAGTCGGCCATTTTATGCACTAACCTATCGAGGCTTTTAATAGCTACTTTACTGTTATTTTCGAGAATTATCCACTACTGTCTACCCTGTGCATGAACAATCACATGACCGCTCTATCTGTCTCATGTAGCATATGTGTGATATAAAGTAAACCCATGGAAAGATGCCACCATCTTTGTATTAACAAAACCACCACAAGTTCTTGGCATTTTCTGAACTTAACGATTCATCGATTTGAGGACTAACGGACATACGGAGCACACACTCACAAACACAACTAAAACTACTAAAACTATTACTACTACTGCTACTGCTTCTGCTACTACTACTAGTAGTTGTAGTAGTACTACTGCTGAGTAAATAAAGAGGCAACACTGATCCAGTCGGGTGACACGAGTCCACTATCCAAAAACGGTTATGTTTAGACTCCGACTGCGGACGGAAGTTATCAACAGCTTCTACGTCACACCAATGACGGCATTCTCGAGGGGTGCTGAGGCTTTCAGACACTGTATGTTGATGAAGGTGACACAAGACCCATTAATGATGCAAATGTTGTGGGAAATACAAACATATACTTTGGATAATAGGGGCCACGTGACAAAATACACAGGCAATAGGTATAAAAACTGAATAGTATTACTTGTTCCGTATTTGCTCTATTTCGTATTCTAGTCAAATTTCATTAAAATGTGACGGCACTGGTTGTTAACACAATTACTTGGATACTAGATGCTACAAATCAAATCGTATTAAGCAACTTCTCTGCAATTAGATGTGACAAGACTTTTAATGTAAGAAACATTGTACCATCAGTTTACTAATACGAGAACAAGATGTCAATTGACTTCAGTCTATGTTTAATGATGTAGTAGTGTATGTCGCTGAAAACAACACATATGATAAAAAAGCGTATAGCACTGCAATGCAAATCAAATTATTGCTTAAAGATAACTATAAATTAATTATTGTTAAACACCAGTTGAATTTATTTACATAATACTGAAGTTGTCTACTTCAACATTCGTAACAAAGAGAAGATGGATTTTTTTTAAATAAAGTGCAAACTTCGATAATATTTAAAAACTACTTCCAAACATTAACAAACATTAAATCAACAAGGAGAGAGTAACCCTTGTAAAACAAAACAGTAATATATACGCATTATGTTACGTTATTGTATACATGGAAACTTAGACATAAAATAATAAATGACATTCATCAGCGATGCTTTTGTACATTGAAAAGGTGGTATAATTTTGTCTTATGACTTATTACTTTCTTTTCCTTTACCTCTCCCTTCTCCCTCTCTGTCTTTCTCTTTCATGTAATACATTTCATAACGCACCAATAAACTAGTCTTAAATTCATCAAGACATATGATCTTCACGATAAGGCTGACTTATTATACACTGGATATACTTAAGTGTAACACAAGGGTATTTAACAATACATATTTTATGTAATTTGTCAAATTAACATTTAGTATATGTTTTATTCCTTAAAAGTCGAATCATGATGGATGAGTTATTATTTACCATCAGACTGTTGTGTTTGTGTTTTGGAGAATTTCTGTATTATATTATACTGGTTAACATTTTGACAAAGAAGGCGTACCTTTGTAACCAACTAGACATAACTTAATGGAGTACATTTGTGAAATCGAAATTGTCTCCCTTGTTTGATAATAAACGAGGTATTACAAACAGTAGTTAGGCCCTTTTAGTTGAAATTCTTGGACTTTATCGCCTGTTCCTTTGTAGACATTGCAATAACAAATGGTGACATTTCTTAATATTGCACAAATAAAAGCTTAAAATTCATTTACATACTTACAGAGATATGTTATTTAAAAAAGAAAACGGAAGTGTTTGTTGATGATGGGTAACCTGCGTGTCACAAGAATGACAGTTAGGTCAACATAAACTCTAAAGAGCACAAGCATAAAAACCGAGTAAAACAAATGAAAGGACCTACTTAATTCTGTGAAACCCTTTTCAGATGAAAGAACAGATTATTCCATTTTGTTAACTATGTAGCTTGCAACAAAAATGTGTAGCTTGCAATTATAAAACAGTAGCTGGCATTTATAGGAATTCGCAGCTGTTTGGCAAAGCATTGCTTAGCAAAGGAAAGCGAGTATACCGCAGTATAATGCAGCTTGTAAATGGAGATATAGCAGAGTATACCGCAGTATAATGCAGGTTGTAAATGGACATATAGCAGAGTATACCGCAGTATAATGCAGCTTGTAAATAGAGATATAGCAGAGTATACCGAAGTATAATGCAGCTTGTAAATGGAGATATAGCAGCGTATACCGCAGTATAATGCAGGTTGTAAATGGACATATAGCAGAGTATACCGCAGTTTAATGCAGCTTGTAAATAGAGATATAGCAGAGTATACCGCAGTATAATGCAGCTTGTAAATGGAGATATAGCTGAGTATACCGCAGTATAATGCAGGTTGTAAATGGACATATAGCAGAGTATACCGCAGTATAATGCAGCTTGTAAATGGAGATATAGCAGAGAACAAAGAAAACAAAGTAGTAGCAAAGACTCTACTTCCCAGCAGAAGTTACGTTCGTTACTTGTTTACCATTTCGTGTAATAACTCCTGAAATCATTTTCGAATGTTTATGGAGATGAGAATTAAATGGAATTATAAATGTTTCTAAATAAATAATTGGTCAAGAGCATCATTTTACGTTCTATGTTACTTATACATCGTCCAGTTAAGTACCCGTTCTTCGAGGTTACAAAGGACTAAATGATAGATCTAGTCTTGATCTAAGATTAAAATATTTCCTCTTCACTTATAATTAAAAGGTCCTATTCAATGGTGTGTTTTCATTACAGCAGTAACATCAAATTTACAAAATCGGAAAGACAAAACAACAACAACAAACAACAACAACAACACCCCCCGCCCCCGAAAAAGGAAGACACCTCCCCTTTTAACATGAAATTGACAAATTCATAATTTGAACTGAAATATCAATATTAAATACTAAAACCATAAATTGCAATTATTATGGTTCGAATTGGGGGCCTCGGGAATGAGAGTTGGGCGCGCTATAATCTAGGCCACAACATAAAACTATGTTTTTCCTTCAAATAAATGGTTCGTTTAATTCAATCAAAATTCCTGGACCAAATCCTTTTGAAGAACAGTTGAAGTAATTACTTCCTATCGTTACTTCGGTGGTAACGGTGTAATTTGTAAATGTGAAAAATATACAACAATGTAAGGTTAGAAGGATAGATGAAAAACACATAATAAAGAAATGGACGAAATTGAATGCAGTTATAACAGAGATAAAATTCGTGTTTTCATTTTGCTTCCTTTTTGGCCACTTGACCGAAAAGAATAGATTTTCAATTTAGCACAGTTCATACAATTTGAATTTACAGTGACAATTTGTTTCCTGTTAATTGTGTTTCTTTTGTTATTTACCTAGCAGTACATGCGAAGCATGTAAACAAACGAGATGACATTCATTTGACCTAGTTATCACTCAGGAGCATTGTTCGGACGCTTTAGCCATCCATCGAAGGAAACAATTCGATAATGACAAACGTTTATTGTTCTTGAGGATTAAAAATGTGAAAATATTTATTGTAACAGCATTCACTTTCGATGAATAAATGACATTGCATTATTGTCTACATTAATTAACTTTTTTCTGCGATCTCCTGAACTGTTGGATAAAACTCACCACCTCATATACACAATGAGTCCAATATGATAACAAATATAGTTCAATAACTTTACAAAAGGCTATGGCAACTGCAGCATAGACAATATACAAACATTTGACGGGGTCTATGAGAAATAGTGCTTATGCCACATGCATTTGCGACCCACATGTGGAAAGTTTGAGGATCAAAACTATTAATAAATGTTTTATTTTGAAGCATGTTTAAATGCACGATGGTTATTTAAAGGGGCTATATTGCTTACAAAAGGGGTTAAGTTAAGTAAAAAAACAAAACAAATTACATTAACACATATTTTCTATAGTTTCAGTCTGCAAAGGGATACACCTGCTATGATTGCAAGCTTTCGAGTTAAGAAAACTGATTTGAGAATATTGACCGTCAACATTTTGATTCCAGACTGTATCTTAACTTTGACTTTGTACGTTGTTTTTCTTTTGTTATTAAATGGTCGGCTAAACAACTTTTCATAAGCACATGTTTTTATATTGTTATTTGTCATGCCATTGTTATTTATAACATATTGTATTCTGGTACATCGTCAATGAGGAAAGTCAGTAGAAGAATAGAAACAAAAGTATGATATGGCCATAAATGACACACAATGACTTTCAGTATATTTTTAATTTCCCCATAATTTCAGGTAAGGAGCGAGGCTAGGATTATATGTTGTTCATTTATTTTGTTAAGAAACCATAGGCTGACATCGTACTGTTGACCAAGCTGACATAAGTTATTTTCGTTTACATGACCTTCACTTGAAACTTTACCCTGTCTTGGAAAGTAACGGGTTTGTTTTACTAATAACATAAGAAGTACAATACAGTAATATGTATTGTGCAATTTCGCCGGTTGTTGATATGCATTACAAATAACCCTGAAGTACGCGGGGATGACATTGAACAGGGGAAACAACCCAACAACATTTCGTAAATTATTCGCATTTGTGTCCCTTTTAAGTCAAAATTTCCTATAGGACGTGGTAGAATGGAAAAAGATTTTAATTTTGCATTATCTAACGCCCAACATATTACGGTTTCTTGCTCGGATATAATGGGCGTTAGATCACACAAAATTAAAATCTTGTTCCTAAATATATGAGGTTAATAAGAAAAGGTCCTATCAATATTTCTACAGATATTTAAATTTTATCTACCGCTAGACAAAGGCAAACAAGGTAAATGAAAATGTGACAAAAACACAGAGACGAGACATAACACACATAAAGAAAAAACAGCAGTTACCGCCTTGGAACGGTCAATCGACAAAAGGGCCGACTGGAGTGCTTAAACCTGGTTTGTGGAGCGCTCCAACCTCGCACTCCCTCAAGGTTTTTATATCAAACAAACAGTGTAAATAAGAATATCCCGTTTAAGTGAAACAACTAACAGTAAGTGCCTGCATCGGGAGTTAAAACAGATACAATGAACTTATATACATACATAATATCTAGTAATAAAATAAACTATCAACATATGTACAGTATGTACAGCAGATAAAAGCCTCGGCAAGGTAAAAATTCCAAATGAGAGATTAGTTTGAAATAAAACAGCCCAAGCGCTGATATGTTATAAGAACAAATAAAACAACCCAAGCGCTGATATATTAAAAGAACAAATAAACGGCCCAAGCGCTGATATATTATAAGAACAAATAAACGGCCCAAGCGCTGATATATTATAAGAACAAATAAAACAGCCCAAGCGCTGATATATAATAAGATCAATTTAATTATGGCATACATTGCCATGACATCATGTGCCAAAAGTGTCAAAAGTGAAATGTAAAAAATACGAAAACAAACTTCGAATTTTAGAAAACAACCTACCAACAAAATAAAATGTAGTATTGTTTAGAGTTAATAAGTTAAAAAAAAAACATATCATAAAAAACACAAACCTAAATGTAAATAATAAGACGAAACACAACTTTATACAGCATCCAAAAGTAACCACCTAGTAACATTAGAACGACACAACAATTATGATTATTGATAAGCTTTTGCGATTGAATAAAAAACAACAACACACTAACAAAACAAATATGCGCTAGACTCAGATATAGAGATAACCGGAGCTCAGAAAACAACAACAGTCGTCTCAGGAATTCCAAATACATGTACACTATAAACACTTCTAACATGCATGTTGGTCTCTTTTGCCGACTGACCGTTCCATGGCAGTAACTGTAGGGTTTGCACTTTTCAGTTTATGACTCATGACAGATTTGCATTTACGTCTATCATTGACTTGCCTATTAATACATTTGTCCTGTGCTTCTTCAAATTAGGGTATATGTTGCAATGCCTATATGACTTTTTTATTTTTCCTTACGTTAACTTAAAGAAGACTTACAATTAGCACGAAACAGTTGACACATGCTAGGCATGGTGGTGACGGGGAGATATATATCGCCAGATATGTGTTTTTCTCACTATGGATTGAGATAAAGTAGTGTCCAAATATGTGACATGTAACAGGACAGTGCATGGTGAGAAGTGGATATGTCAACGATTATGAAATTGATGTGTGATTGTGTCACAGAGAGAAAGGAGAGAGAGAAAGATTGTAACAGTGTATAGATGGATTGTTTATGAAAGGCCAAGGCAAAGGGAGACTCTTACAATGTAGGAAGGAATTGATGACATACCGTAATAAGAGATTGAGTTAGACAGTTTGCACATAAAATAGTTCTCGCAGTTCACGAAGATCCACGATAGGACAGAATACAGAAAATGGAAGAAGCATTGTACGACAAGTAGACATTTTGCGGCTTACTGAATGAAGCGCCAAAGCTAGTATTTATTTTTCGCAACGGACGAAACAAATGCCTACAATATAGGAGGGAATGGATGACATACCGTATTAAGATATTGAGTTAGACAGTTTGCACATAAAATAGTTTTGGCAGTTTACGAAGATCCACGATGGGACATAATACAGAAAATGGAAGAAGCATTGTACGACAAGTAGACATTTTGCGGCTTACTGAATGAAGCGCCAAAGCTAGTGTTTATTTTTCGCAACGCACGAAACAAATGCCTACAAAATGAATTGCTAAAACGTAAGAATAACACGAAGGCGGGCTTAGTTTTAAACATATTGTGTGAAATTGTTCATGGCAAGATTTTGACCGGACCTGGTAGCGCAATCGGTAGAACGTCAGCTCCAGGTACGGGAGGCCTCGGGTTCGATCCCGGACCGCGACATACCAAAGTCGTTAAAAATGGTAGTGGTATAGCTCCCTTTCTAACGCTCAAGCTAATATAAGGGTAGTTCCACGACTGGTTGGCCCGGTGTCAGGATACTGTGACTGGGTGTTCACGGCATGCTATACACAGTGAAGGCAGCACTTTATCTGCTTCAAGTGGACACCGTCTCCAGATAACTGAAATAATGTTGGTGGGACGATAAATCCAATAAACAAACAAACAAATAAGACTCTGAAAAAATCTAGCATCCAATTAAACTGTGGCTATTTATTTATCGCGATAGATTACAGATAAGATAAATGTCAAGATAGTAAAGATAGATTGGAGAAAGAAAGAGAGAAAAAAGACGCCTTGAATAAGAAAGGGAATTTTCTGTCAGTTAGCTCTGTATAAAGGAAACATTTTTCAAGATAATAAAGAAGGATGTTACAATGCGATTTTCAGTCAGGTAGTTCAAAAGTTTTCTTTCTTTCCAGTATACATGCCAAGTTGCATTGCCAATTCCATTTTTTATTTCTATATTTTGTCATTAATGTACAGGACTAAGCTCTCAACAGGCAGGAATACAGTATTAGTTTCCGATAACAAAGGCATCTTTTATCTGTTAATTAGTATTACTTTGTAAATAAACTTCGTTTTATGTTTGAATCTATCTATAGACTGTAAGGTTATTTTAACTAGTTTATTGGGTTTATCATCCTACCAACAGTATTTCATTTTATAAGTTAGGAAAAAAAAAAGAAAATACAGTAAGTAAGCTACATATTGATGTCAAGATTGTATCAGAGTTACAAGTCTTATGAGAATTTATACTAGCACTAGTATAAACATGTTTGTAAAAAAAATATAAGTGACAAAAGCATTAAAACGAGACTTAACAAATAAAAAAATAAGCCAAAGTTTATTGTATTGAAACGGTCAGTCGAAAAATAGACCAACTATGTGTGCTTAAACCGGTTAACATAGCTATAACCTCACGCTGTATGATGGATTTTCTCCAAGACAAAAAGTGTAAATAAAGGTATCCAATCAGAGTAAGCCAATAAACGGTAAATTAACTGTTAATTAACGGCAAGGAACACCCCAAAATTAAAATTAAAGCTAAAATTTATTAATTTAAATTAATCAAAATTAAATTACCTATTTTAGAGCTGAGTAATGATTTTATGACAAAAATAGTGACGTCCTTTGCAGTATATAAAGGTTTCCGTTGAATTAATTCTTATTTTTTTAAGAAAAGAATGCAACTGATCATAGAAACATAATTCGACATAATGATGCAATTATAATTTTGAAATAGCAAACGTCTAACTAATGCATATATATATTTTAATTGATGATTATTTTCTAACAGCTTTGAGGATGTGACTTTATGTGAGTAACATGAAAGATAATAAAATGCATTTTACATTATTCAGTTAGAACTGATAAAACTAGATTGAGAAAGAAGACAAAACAGAAGAATGTTGCGGAAACAAAAAGTAATGCACCGGCACGTTTGTTGCAATCTTTTAGTATAGATTGTTTTGTTTCACGTAATAATAATTTGGATAGCATGTCGGTTCAAAACATACTGACTAAATTGAAGCCAATAGCCACCTCTTTTTCCTCTACGCTTCCAAAATCTACCTTAGTATGACACGCATATTTAAAAGGTATTTACAAAACAATAATAACTAGAATCATGTACTTTTATTCATAATAATTAATCCTGTATTTTCAAAACAACACCCGCAACATTGAAAAAGCAAGAAAAGTAGCATGCAAACTAATCTGCAATGATTCCTAGTAACTTTATATTGGTATATGAATTGCTCAATTACTACAATAATCACAATTTTGCACTTAAAAAAAGATATACGAATCTATAATACGTGTATGTATCAATCGGATCGTATTATCAGCGGTTAATCCTTGACCGACAGCCGAAATCATCATTCCAATACTTTTAAATAATTTGTTAAAACAATAACAATGCTGATCATCTGACTGCTTAGCCTCTCACCACATGGGTTCGAGACCCGTTGGGGCCATGGACTTAATGTGATCAGTCTTCCAGCTGACTTGCTGTGAGCCGGTGATTCTACCTCCACCAAAAAGCTGGACGTTGCTATAATGATCATAAATGGTCGCTGCAATGTATTTCAAAAACCAAACGAACAAACCTGACAAAGAAATGGGAAATTGACAAACTAGCACAGTTTAACACATTTCTAGACGGGGCTTTAGACTACAAAGGTGAACTGGAAATATCATCCCAAACAAATCATAGTCTTGTTAGTTCATGGACGAGTGCAAATGACAAAGGGCGTGAGAAATCAAACAAAACAGTTGTTTTATTGTGCCATATATCAGTCCACAGATCGGGGAAAATATTAATGTCTCGATAAATTGGAGAAAATGGTAACAGTAAATCGCATTCTTTAATTATGATCCCAATATTTAGTCATTTGTAGAAATGTTTTTTTTTTTATATAAAAAAGTTATTTTGTCGAAATCGCTTTTATGTCTATCAACTTTAACCCATATGGTTCCGAGAGGATCCATATGATATATAATAAATATTTACGTCCGTTTAAAATGCATACTCGTTGAATGAAATTTATACTCGCTATGAAAATGTGCATGAAAAAGGGACAACTAAAACCTGATTTGCAAATAAACGATATAATTATAATAAATTTCATGTATAAAGTTAAAACAAACCAAACAAGAGGTTGTGTAAAAAGTTGCATACTTTCTTCTATCAAATATGTTTTTAATTTTAAGATAAACCACTTACTGAGCAGCTGTTTTGTCGTTTAATTGAGTATAGAAAAAATGTGCCATGACCGTTGCCTCAAGGTGTATGAACAACTACATAACGTTGCACCATATTCATATGCAAACATGGCTTACACTTGCTCTATTAGATGTCAAGCGCATTTAAGAATGCATAGGTAAGTAGTTAAATGTCAAATAAATCCACAGTTATTTTTAACAAATGTTTAAAGTCACTTTAGACTGGCAAGTATATGACTTCGCGGTATCTGCAAAAGAAGCTTGTAGAAAACTGGTTACGACAGGCTAATGCGAATATATAATTTCTGAAAGCTTTTATGATTCGTCTTTTTTATGTTTCTTTCAGTGAAAAACGGTCCAATCTATAAACCAACCAAACTCAGAGTTACTTAGATTGAGTGAAAAGTATGAAACGAAAATAAAATGTTAAAGAACCGAAAGTTAAAATAAATGATACTTTTTTTCCAATGCCGTTGCATACATGTATTTCACTTAACGTTAAAAAGTTTTCCACGGCATTCAATTGTTAAAATTAGATTACTCTTTCGCAGTTTTCAATGTGTTCTATGTTTTTAGGCCCTTTATTCTTGGAATAAAACCATGTCACTGTAAAACATATTTACTATCACGAATTATAATAACTTAGAATCTTTTTCTGGTATGTTCGAAAAACATAACTAGCTATGGCTAGAGTATTTAGAACATAATTTTTGTATTAGCAGAAAAACTAATTTTCAAACAAGGCATTTTTTTTATAGCATAAAAAGTATATACATGTTATCAGTATGGACATCATAGCTAGACACACAGACATATTACTAAGATAGAAAACATCTCATAGTTGTTTACAGGCAGTATACGACAGTTTGCCTATATCTAATATATGTTACAATATCCGAACTCTGTTTTCGGGTACTTGAGACTAAGCTTTGAAGATTTTCAAAAGTATCTCAATTTTAGGGCAGTAAAACTCGTTAATAAACACTAAAAATGTTCATTCTTTTTAAATCCACAAATAAGAACGATTGGGATTTCTGCTATAACTACACACCGACGTCACAGCGGATGGCGTGATTTAGCTAAAACACAAGTGGCCATGTGGTTGTCTTAGTTTAAAAATAGCTTACTGTGCAGCGTGGCTCAGATAGGAAATACATGATTGAAAGGGCGATTATGGCGTTATGGTACACTTTTCAGACAGGCGGAGGACATCGTTAAACAGCATTTTGCTGTTCAGATAACAATAGTTTATTAAGATGTTTAATGAAAATATTTTTAGTCCAAATCGACGGATACCACCTTTAACTCGGGGATGTAACATAAACGACTAAAACAAAATTCTTCTTCAGCGACAAATGTTAAAAAATTTAAAGCATAATGTTACTTTTTCCTCATTCATTGAAAGCTATTAAAACTTTAAAACAGAGTGAAATCGTTATAATTGCTGAAAACAGTAACGGCAAAAAGTCCCTTTATTTACCGTTAAGTCCAGGAGTTCATGGAATTAAGATTTTTTCTAATCTCGTATATTCTAAAATAACAAACAGATCCATATCGCTTGTTTGCGCATACAACTTCCATTTCAAAATATTGGGACGCTTAATGAAATAAATAAAAATACTTATAATGAAATGATTTGATACTCGCAAAAGTAAAAGACACATAGTCGAATTACAAACATTAAAAAGCTAATGAAGCTCTGGAGATGAAAGAACGCTCTGTAAAATAACAACACATATCACATTAATGACATTTTTCTACGAATTCTGTTTGATTGAATATTGAGAACTGCCTTTGATTGTGATTTAATAGCAGATGCTCTAATTACTGATGACGAATTAGGAAACGGACACCAAGAGCGGCATGCAATATCGCCATGCTAAAGAATCGATTAATTTTAAGACATTAAACATAATATCATGACCTATAAGTGTACTCAACCATCTACAATATATAAACAATATGGCATGCAATATCGCCATGCTAAAGAATCGATTAATTTCAAGACGGTAAACATAATATCATAACCGATAAGTGTACTCAACCATCGACGATATATAAACAATATGGCATGCAATATCGCCATGCTAGAGAATCGATTTATTTCAAGACATTAAACATAATATCATAACGGATAAGTGTACTCAACCATCTACAATATATAAACAATATGGCATGCAATATCGCCATACTAAAGAATCGATTTATTTCAAGACATTTAACATAATATCATAACGGATAAGTGTACTCAACCATCTACAATATATAAACAATATGGCATGCAATATCGCCATGCTAAAGAATCGATTTATTTCAAGACAGTAAACATGACTGATGCAAACATCTATATTATATCACAATGCAAACAAAAGACAGCAAGCGATTCTTATACATTGTATGTAATCATTGTGTAATTAGAAACTAAATATAAACATGCAAAACAGACAGCCACTAAGTATCTCAAAGTGTCAAAAGTCACATGTGTAGTGTCATTCAGTAAAATATAATAAACTGTAATCTAAGTGAGTCTATGAAAAATTTCACACGATGACACTAATCGACTACGTCTGGCAAATTAAGCATAACCCCACAATTTTGTTATCATTCTTTCTCCAGTATTTATTTTTGTTTTATTGTTTTTAACGCTCCTGTGGATCTGTTTTGCTTCAATTTCACAGATAAGACATACTCGTTCGTAATTTTGTCGTCGGATTTCGATGGAAACCATTTCACAAAGAAAATCGAGATGTTCCGCGTACTAGACAGTTTACGGAAAATGGATATCTATACAATTTCATAAAGTTACCCGGTGCCATGTATTCCAAATGTAAACACCATCAATCATTACTTATCGGCAGTTTCCGGGTAAAAAATCGAATCATTTCACCACCAACAGTATTTCAGTTATCTGGAGACGGTGTCCACTCGAAACAGTTATAGTGCTACCTTCACTGTGTATAGCATGTCGTGAACACCTGGCATGATACCACACCCAGTTCAGTCACATTATCTTGACACCTGGCCAACCAATCATGGAATTACCCTTATATTAGCTTGAATGATAGCAAGGGATCTATACCACAACAATTTTTAACGACTTTGGTATGTCGAGGCCCGAGAATCCAACATTGAACTAAACATTGATAGTAACGTACCATAACCCTGATGGGAAGTAGAATATTCGCTGCATTGTTTGTTTTCCTTGTTCTTTGCTGCATCTGTATTTACAAGCTGCATTGCTAATGTCGGTACACTCGGTTTCTTTTGTCAAACAATACTCCTCCAAACAGCTGCGAATTCCTATAAATGCCAGCTACTTTTTTTATAATTGCAAGCTACACATTGTTGTTGCAAGTTACACTGTAAAATAATGGAATAATCAGTTCTTTTCTCTGAAAAAAGGGCCTCACAGAACATCTTCGATTTCTTGTTTTTCTTTTGCCAGCTACACTATTGTCCCATAAAAATGCATTCCATAAGAGACACAACCCTCCAGAGCGAATCATTTATTATTGCTCGGCAGTATCCGGGCAATCAAATACCACCCATTTAATACGCTTCGGCAGTATCCGGGCAATCAAATACCAACCATGTATTACTCTTCGGCAGTATTCAGGCAATCAAATACCACCCATTTATTACTCTTTGGCAGTATCTGGGCAATCAAATACCACCCATTTATCACTCTTCGGCAGTATCCGGGCAATTAAATACCACCCATTTATTACTCTTCGGCAATATCCGGGCAATCAAATACCACCCATTTATTACTCTTCGGCAGTATTCGGGCAATCAAATACCACCCATTTATTACTCTTCTGCAGTATCCGGGCAATCAAATACCACCCATTTATTACTACTCTGAAGTATCCGGGCAATCAAATACCACCCTATTTATTACTTTTCGCCAGTATCCGGGCAATCAAATACCACCCATTTATTACTACTCTGAAGTATCCGGGCAATCAAATACCACCCATACATAACTACTCGGCAATATCCGGGCAATCAAATACCACCCATTTAATACTACTCAGAAGTATCCGGGCAATCAAATACCATGCCATTTATTACTTTTCACCAGTATCCGTACAATCAAATACCACCCATTCATTACTACTCGGCAGAATCCGGGCAATCAAATACCACCCATTTATTATTGCTCGGCAGTATCCGTGCAATCAAATACCACCCATTTATAACTACCCGTTTGTATACGGGCAATCAAATACCACCCATTTATTTCTTCTCGGCAGTATTCGGGCAATCAAATACCACCCATTTATTACTACTCGGAAGTATCTGGACAATCAAACACTAGTCATGGTACTACTCAGCAATTTTCGGGCAAGCAAACTCCACTTATTCGTTACTACAAGACAGTATCCGGGCAAGATTATTTCTCGAAAAGTTTTCATCAAGACAGGAAGAACTTGCAGAGGTGTTGTTTACACCCGACCTCTCATACTGCAATGCATGCTTCTTGTCAGAGGTTTGTCAGAACTTTATCCATCATGTGATACTATCAGTCACCTGCCCGGCACACCTGGACATGATCGACACATGCTTGTTTACACCCAAATGATAATAACAATGAATATCACGTTCCCTATCGGTCAAAGTATATAATTATACGCCGAGTATATGTCTTAATATACAAACTGCGGATATAAGTGGGATCACGGTGAAGGGTTATGTATTTCAGCGACCATTTTATACAAAAATGATCAACGTTGTATTTTGACCAAATACATGAATTTATTATCAACAAGTTTGTTTACTTGCTTATTGGGTTTATCGCCCCACCAACAGTATTTCAGATATCTGGAGATGGTGTCCACTTGAAACAACTATAGTGCTGCTTTCACTGTGTTTGTTTATTGGGTTTATCGTCCCACCAACAGTACTTCAATTATCTGGAGACGGTGATCACTTGAAAAAGCTACAAATGTATAGTGCTGCCTTCACTATGTTTGTTTATTGGGTTTATCGTCCCGTCAACAGTATGTAAGCTATCTGGAGACGGTGTCCGCTTGAAGCAGTTATAGTGCTACCTTCACTGTGTATAGCATGTCGTGAACACCTGGCATGATACCACACCTAGTACAGTCACATTATCATGACACCTGGCCAACCAATCATGGAATTACCCTTATATTAGCTTGAGTGTTAGCAAGGGATCTATACCACTACAATTTTTAACGACTTTGATATGTCGAGGCCCGAGAATCCAACCCGGGGTCTCATTGTGAATCTATCATTTATAAGTTTGTTTTAATGTGCAGACTGACAGTAGCAAGAAACTGGATCAAAACATGTTTTGAGAACAATTAAAGATGTATTTACCTTGCTGTTGGTGGTCGTTGTACTTTTAGTTTGTGGTCACATCAAAAGCGAAATGCCTTCAGATTGGTAAATCTTTGTTTACTTTCACAACAGTTTTTAATGAAGTATTCTCGTGAGGGTCTTTATGGGTCTTTGGGAGTCTTTGTGGATCTTTACGGGTCTTTGTGGATCTTTGTATCAATTAAAATGCGTGAGATAAGAAAACTCTACTTCTTAACATTCTAATACCTTTCTGGTATTTTTATTTCAACACTATACATATTGGCATGTCGGTAGTAGTTAATGAATCCAGTAACAAATCATGACCCTTGTTAATTTATGGACCAAAAAGCGTAAAATCATTTTTCGGCTTCTTATATTGTGTTATATAACAGACAATAGATCACAGAAAGATATATGTCACGATAGAGGAGAAAACTGGTTACAGAAGTAAGCCGATTTAAACCAGTTCACCTCATTACCTTATATACTTTAAGTTAGTTACACATAGTGACTTTTCTACACAAAATAAATACAAGAAAGAGCTAGGTTGTGAGATATACAAGGCGCCGTACAAAACATGCGCTTTAAACAAGAAGATGAACATCCTGGGAACTAAAAACTCAGAACTAAACATTGATAGTAACGTACCATAACCCTGATGGGAAGTAGAGTATTCGCTGCATTGTTTGTTTTCCTTGTTCTTTGCTGCATCTGTATTTACAAGCTGCATTGCTAACATCGGTACACTCGGTTTCTTTTGTAAAACAATACTTCGCCAAACAGCTGCGAATTCCTATAAATGCCAGCTGCTTTTTTATAATTGCAAGCTACACATTGTTTTTGCAAGTTACACTGTAAAATGGAATAATCAGTTCTTTTCTCTGAAAAAGGCCTTACAGAACATCTTCGATTTCTTGTTGTGTGTTTTTTTTGCCAGCTACACTATTGTCCCATAAAAATGCATTCCATAAGAGACACAGCCCTCCAGAGCGGCGCCAATATACGAAATCAACATGCATCAACAAACTCCCTATTTGCGAGTATATACAACAACTATATACAAATTATAGAAATTATATACACATGTAATGGGAATAGGCATTTTATATGTCCTTATTTATCTTTGTTCATAAAGTTACCGTCCGACCAAGAGTAACGTAATAAAGAAAAATGTTGACTTCAAGAGAAGAAAATGCTAAGGACGACCAAATAATTGTTACATAGAGCTAGTCATGACCAGATAATTTTTATATTTACATTAAATTCTGTTTTATAATAAATGATTGTTACAACTTATTGACTGTAACATGTAAAGTAAAGGAAACCGCTTCATTGTTAAAACCATAAAATATTATGTTACCGTTAATATTTAGCTTAAAGTGGACATAAATAAGCACAAGGGAAACGAAAAACAAATAACACATTCCCGCGTACACATAACATAGATATTTATCGACTTAATGCTATCAAGTTCTTAAAACATGCATATTTTCATATTTTCAATTGTTTCAAGGAAATACTGCCACAGAGCTTTCATAATTTGGCACGTGTAGTTATTTGTAAATACAAGACATGCCACTTAAAGAATTACATACCGATTTGCCTTTTTTTTTCTTTTTGCAACAACATGCCAATTGTAATTGGATCTTGCGTGCGTATTTAAATCATATTCATGAACTTTGTAACAGCACCATTTGAGCATAAACAACTTAATAATAGCATGTGTATTAAAAATGCTGATGCATTTTACAAGACAAAAAACTTACAGCACTTATAACTATATATAAACCAATACAACTCTGCCTACTTTAGCAATTTTAAATCGTTGCTCGGATCGGACCTGGTAGCGCAATCGGTAGACCGTCGTCACCAGGTAAGGAAGGGGCCCGGGTTCGAACCCGGGTCGCGGCATAAAACGTCGTGAAAATGGCAGTGGTAAAGCTCCCTTGCTGATGCTTAAGCAAATATAAGGGTAGTTCCACGACTTGTTGGCCCGGTGACAGGATAATGTGACTGGGTGTGGTATCATGCCAGGTGTCCACGTCATGCTGTACACAGTGAAGGCAGCACAACATCTGCTTCAAGTGGACTTCTCCAGATAACTGAAATACTGTTGGTGGGACGATAAACACAATAAACAATAAAGTGTTGCCCAATGAAACATACAAATTTCATTGAATATAGAAAGCTTCTTAGAAAAAACATATATTTGTGACGTTCATTATAGAAAACCATATATATATAAATTTATTATTGAAATACAGCGTATTTTGCAGAGACCATTTATGACCATTATAACAACCTCCAGCTTTCTGGTGGAGGAAGTCCCCAGGCACATGCCTGGGTAGAACCACCGGCACACCTCAAGTCAGCTGGAAGACAATCTCTCATTAAGTCCTTTGCCCCGAACGGGACTTGAACCCACGCGATAAGAGGCTAAGCAGTCACGGGCGCCCTTATCATAATATATGGATTTTATGTTTATATAAGCAAGTGAAATATGATACATCTTTCTTTAAACACGTGTGTACAAATGTGCAAAGCACTGCGATAACGACAACTGTCTAATGTAAATTTATACTTTAGCAACAAACCGCAGTTGTAATACAAAGCTTTTGAAGGTTTAAATAATTACAAACTTGGTCAACTAATTGCACCATGACACACAGGATTTAACTAAAAAAGGAAAATATTCTTGCAGCATAATTATTGCTAAACACTCTTGGAACAATGCGGCAATTAAATTCAAGTACAAAACATGTCGTTCCATAAAGACAAATGAAAGAAATATATGTGGTCGATTTACTGCCATGTTTATGTAAAAAGTAGGAAATCTGACACTATAGGGGTAAGCAAAATAAACTCAGCACGTCGTGTTCATAAATATTCCAATTTTATTCTAATGTTTAAAAAAAATAAAAAGAGCAAGCAAGTTTATATAAATATCTACATATATATATCTGTCCAACTTTTGATAGTCTGTATATACGAGATAGATATTTATAGATATTTCGTAGATATTTATATAAACTTGCTTGCTCTTTTTAACTTTTCATTAATCATTTATTTCATGCAGGCAACTATCCTATTATCCATTGAACGGCGAATTATGACTTTATGTGACTTCATCTGACAATTTAAGCACTGTAACGCATTTCTTACCGTCACTTTAGTTTTCGTTGTATTAAGTTTATTTTTTATTATCTTAACGATTTGAAGTCGTTTTCTGTCAATTCTAGAACCCAAAAATTAATCATTCGTACTAAAACGACGGTTCCAGACACCTTCATTGTAGGTATCAGTGTGTTATGATTGTAAAAGGTCAATATTTTACAGTTCAAATGCAATGCCGACATTCATTATTACGCCGCTGCCGAAAACGATTATTTTAAGTAATGAGCCCGAGTTTTCCGAGGAGGGCAAGCGTCATCATTCGTGATAATCCATCCGGGAGATCCGGTTAAGACCATTTTATCAAAGGGTCGCATTTTTCGATTGCAGGTGCACCCATTCGTGACAATAAGGCGGTTTAAGGTTGAAACCATTAATACAGCGAAATAGCCTAATTCTTCCACGTTCAAATGCCAACAATGTGTTCCTACTCAACAGTCTGCGGACAAATATATTTGACGAAAACACCGCCTCGAGACTTCAAGAACTCCGAGGAGGCAATGTTTACACCCGACCTCTCGTACTGCAATGCATGTTTAGTGTCAGAGAGCTGTCAGGGCCTTATCGATGATGTGGTACTATCAGTTATTATTATCACCTGCCCAGCACACCTGGGCTTCATCTGTCCATGGTATCTCCAACCAGCATTGTTAGAAAAGAATCGGCCGGCATCGTCCAATATTGGTCATAACATTAGCAAACTATACGCTAATGCTAAGGTGTAAGCTGCAGATGGCGCCAAAATAAAAGACGATGTTAATAAAGGTCATGTTACATTCAGGCTGGTACTTAATAATTAGCATAATTTTCTTTCACATTTTTAAATTCATAAAAATAGCATAAAGTACAAAACCAAAAACATTACATTATTCTGAACAAAATACGTAAGATATCCTTAGCCCATTCAAAAAGGCAACCGCTGGCTTCCCGGCGTACACTTTCAACTCTTAAAGATTGTGTTACAACGTTACACATGATACCTTTAATATACATTTATATGAAAATGGAAACAATGCAAAATGTAATATTTTATTAAATAGTATTTCCATGTTGTGTTTTTATCAAATACATACACATTTTATGTTAAATTTCGTATCATTCTTTATCTTTGTTGCCAGAACAAAAACCGCTTTGTTGTTATCTTGATACTATTATAACAACTGGTACAATCCGTAAATTTGACATGTAATTTCGGACATTGCAAATCTTACATTTTACTTGCGATGAACGAAGTAATATTTTGCATCAGTGGAGTGTACCTTTGTGCTTTGTGTAAGTGCAACTTTATTCTCTACTTCGAGCATAGGAGCTAGGTTCAGCATATTTTCAGCTGAAGAGACTAGGACCCGTATTCGCCAACCATTCTTAAGTCTAAGTCATGACTTAAGCTCATGTCACAGTTTTCATACCAACAAAACTAAACTTATTTATTAAGTTTTAAGCTCAAAGTAGCAAAGTGAAAATGTCATGCAAAAAAACAAAACAACCCAGATAGGCAGCTGAATACAAAAAAAAAGACATGTAACTTAATACACAAAAAAGATATTGTGGATTGAAATCAATGACTTAAGCAATCATTATTTAAGAATAGTTGGTAAAAACTGGACTAACATTGTATCCGAGATCATCTTGATAAAGCTCTTCCCTAAACCTACGTGGTATTTAAGTCTGTTCGATTTCTGGTAAAAAGCAAAATAATTTAAATGGGTTTATTTTGCATAGACATAAAATCTTATTCAAACATACAGTTACTGACGTATTTACAGGTCAATTACTATAAAATGAGACTTAAACACGAAACATAATATGTACATACAGGTAAGAAAATGCTTGTTCGTGCACAAAGGCTTGTAAAACAACACGCATAAAGAAGCAACTAATGGTCGAGATAGCTTTTGTTTTCTTCAGCACATTTAGTAATATTATCTATTTTCGAAATAAACATAAAACCAGACGCAGCTTGAAGCCTAAATAAGGGCTGTGACCGTTTTGTCTCTTCGTGATGACAAAAAGAATAACTTCTCATGTATTTGTTGGCGTAGCGTTGGAGAGCGACGCCTATATATGGAATGCTCACTGAAATTTTATACATTGGGAAAGTCTGTTTTGAGGACTTCCATTGCCCTTATAAAATACGAGTCATAATTCGGAAAAAGCGTTCCTTTTTTTAAAATTTATATTTATATTATTTTTGTGTGTGTCTGTACATTTCACGCAAACATGGCAGAAAACGAAAGATTCGGGTTTATTTTGCCTTATTTATTAGATTACTTGCTTGCAAATGCTACGCAAAAACGTGTTTTAATTTATACCTTTAGTGATTTTGTTTTACTATCCGTTATAACTCTTTTTTTACAACCAGTTCTCAAACCATATTCCACCAGCGATGGGAGAATACGCTAGTTCACTTTCAGAATTCCAAGACATGTTCCAACGCTAGAAGTTGATTTCAGAATGACACTGTGGAAACTATACAGGTAAACCTACATCATAAATGATAGACCTCTCACAGAACAAGTGATAATGCACATCTGAATGTATGTTGTCCTTATCATTGAAAACACTCTGTTCAGTCTTCAGCGTTTATAAATATACCAAAACCTTTCTTCCGGTTACATCTAAAATTCTGCTTAAATAATTTTGGATGTGTATTCTGGATAGCTTCAAGGTACATTGAACTCTTGTAGATTGTCTAGATAGACAGTTCTTGTCAACATGTGAAACTAGTTCAGTGGTGATACATGTACTGCGGTGGAGTGTGTTTCGAAAATGAACAATGTGGAGATAGCAAGACAACATTTACAGTTTCTTTGTGTTTAGTTTATATTCAACCTAATGTATAAACGAGGATTCACAAAAGAAGGATTATTTCGTATAAGAGTTTGTTGAAAAAATGCTGAAATGTAAGTTATGTTTTAAATTTGCACGAGCATGTATGTCAAATGTTTTCCAAGTTGTCACATTTATAAATGAACTATCCACAAGTTTCTCTATTACAGGTCAAATGTGCTTCACTTTAAGTTATTTATCTTTTCATTGGCATCTTCTAAATGCATCTTTATTTCAAGTTACAAGCATCTGGTGTATTTAAAGTCCGAAACATTTCATCAGTTGTTGTATATACCCAAATGCAAAGGTTCACATGTTTAAAAAGTAAGATCAATATTTCTAAGACAAAGACTTTTGGTGTTTGCAGATGTTACTGTCACTGTTTTAATGTCCGTAGTCAAGGTTTGGTTAAGCATTATTGCATGTATTGCTACATTTAAACAGACTTATTATTTTAATATCAAGCATTTGCCATTAATATGCAGATATTCTGTATCAGTTGTATGGCAATTCCATGCACACAAAAAAGCTCTCTTTTCATATGCCATTTCTTACCATTTATGAGTAGAATTTTGAACACGAAAAGGTATGACAGACACACTCTTAAAGACATATGTCATGTTTTACATTTGGCAGCACCCCTAGTAGAAGTCATTAATCCTGCTTTGTTCGCATTTGAACGGGAACTAAACTTGCTGCTAGGCTACAACAAACAACGACTCTAAACGATTTTCAAAAACAAAGACTATATAACAGTTTAGTATACATACATAAAAATGCATTTTTGGTCATCCTGAAAAAATAAATGCACGGTCGCCCTCGTTCGACCGCTGTGCACTACCCACTCAGTTGTCGAACTTTACCAAGATAATTGTTATGCCAGTCAACTGTTAACTTGATATACAACATGTATGCTGTGGTACAAAATTATATCACCCAATATATAATGTATCATGCGGTACAAAATTATGTCAGCCAACATATAATGCACGCTGTGGTACAAAATTATGTCACCTAACATATAATGTATGCTGTGGTACAAAATTATGTCACCTAACATATAATGTATAATGTGGTACAAAATTATGTCACTCAACATATAATGTATGATGTACTATAAAATTATGTCACCTTACGGTAACCTCACGACATCCGCAGGATGAATTAGCATAATCAATTCAAGGACTATGGAGTCCGTTATTTGTTCGTTATCACACATCCAAAATACTTTATAACAAATGTGACCGCAATAAGAAGTGAACGTAGAAAATTTTACAGGCGAAGTAGAACTGCGTTTTGTCGCAGAACTAAGAATAAATTGCCGCTGTGGAAAATGTGAATAAAGCATAAAAACTAATGTTTTGAGCATTGTTAATAGAAGCTACTCCGTGTGCCTGATCTAAAGCCAGCTAGCGTAAGTTCTTATTATTCAGTTTTGGCTGGCACGAGCATCTACGACATGTTTGTACTTTCGGAATAGACAGGTGTCTGTTTTCTACACCACAGCTGTTGTTTGCTGTTAACGTGGAAAGATTAATGTAAAATCAGTTTGGTTTGGAATTTACTATTACTAGTTTGTACGTTTTTTGTATTTCATTTACACGTTGTAACATATACCATTGCAACCTTTGCTCGACATTTACCTATTCACCTT
The DNA here is from genome assembly GCA_007844125.1 of Sinonovacula constricta. NCBI lineage: Eukaryota > Metazoa > Mollusca > Bivalvia > Cardiida > Solecurtidae > Sinonovacula > Sinonovacula constricta. Next base: position 16,346,048 of record CM017573.1, on the reverse strand, counting down.
ACATTCGTATTCCTTTGTGATTAAGGCTGCCCCGATATTTCGGCATACCTATATACCGCGATATAGTGCTGCATGAATATGTTTACCGTATCTCAGTAGTCTGAATTGACTGTATTGGTATTGTTATTCATTCTTTTCCCCTAATATTTCCATTATAAAAACAAATATTTCTGTTGACTTACCACGCACGTAAATCAAAAATATTTATACCTTTTTTTCTTTGCCCTCGTTTTCCATCTTTTGGCCTTTGATAAGCTCATTTAGAAGTCATTTGCTCTAGTTATTGAAAGAGACACGCAGTGCGTTAATTCGTTTTGTGTCGTCATTGTGTTCACCCAGGTGCTCAAATATTTAATAATACAATTCTATCCTCATAGCCAACCGATTATTTTGCTGAGAAAAAAATCCTTGTGCAAAATACAATGATTATCTATGCACATTTTGCATATATGTCTGAAATTTGACCCCTCCTACAATACTAAAAAAATGAAAATTTCACATCTCGTTGTCTAACTGCTTCGGCCGATATCAAACAACAAAACACACTGCTTTAGAGGATGGAATTTCATGTCAAGTTGTCTTGTAGGCCTAATAGATAGAAATCAATCTGTACAGAAACAGTAAATTAGATTTTAGTGTATTATTCAACGTGACTCAGAGTTAATTTTAGATAATTTACAGTTCGTTCTTGTAATGTCTTAGTGTTTTACCCTTTCGTGCAAATGTGATGACAAAATGCTACATAAATGTTTATGGATTTACGTTCATAATTAACCATCCCACAATTCGCTCAAGGACACGGCGATATGAATGGATGTAACCAGTATAGGTCCCTGTTTCCTTAACATCCTGCCTATGTCTCTACTTTATTTATTGGGTAGTTGTACTGTTATAGAAGGTTATAGAAGGTGCCAACCCAAACATTATAAACGGCAGTTTAGCTGAACTTGTTGTCATTGTCTTAAAATGTCCAACGTAAAATGGGACTACTTTTTTGATGCATTGACTACCATAGCGGTTGCAAAGCTTGCATCTGTTACTTATGTGAAATTGAAAGTTAGTGAGCACTATTATTATTGATTGCATTGGTTAAAGCTTTTTTTAACAACATATAATAAAATAGAAGCAATTATCAGCTTAAGAGCACAGATATATACACAATCATCATGATTTATCAAGAAGAATAAATATGCAACAGTCTAGGGGCCGCTATCATTTTTTTAAATTTAAATATAACTATTCAACATAATTGTGATAATAAAAAATACATCCCCAAATATCACAAGCTTAGAAAGAGAAATCATAATAAACTTTTGTTTACATATTTCGCTTATATGTTAGAATAAATAATACCGATATGCGATACAAACTTAACCTATAAATACTTTATTTGAACAGTTTGCAATGGATCTGGTAAGGAAACAAACCCGAATAAGTAACTTTTTGTACCTCAAACGATAACAAAACTGTTTAACATCATATATATGCATGTGAAAGGATTTTACTATGAAAATGAACTGCATGACTGTTTATAAATTATAGCTTGTTAAAATATGATAAAATTGTTGTTCCTAGCATGTTTTGTGTGTTCTTAAACTTGTGTAAGATCTGGATAACGTATCAATTTAACATCACAATACGTTGAATATCGCGAGATGTCCAAAATGTGCATAGTTCATGTTGTGATGTTAAATGAAAAAGCCGTTTGTGTCCCACTTTAAACGAGTTTTCAAACGCGCAAACCGGAAATAATATTTCGGTGTAATGTATTCTGCCAAGTAGACCTCTTGTCACTAGACGTAAACCTAAATGGCAATTTATTTATTTTGTGCCAAATGAGTCGCAAATGTATTCAGGAAAAACTTCAGCATCCCTACAGCCAACTGTTTAAATGATAACTGATGCTAAACAGAATCCCCATGTTTTTATTGTTGGGATATGTTTGCCGACAACTTGTTTCAGGGGAGCGGTTGAATTTGTACGAGTAACACTTCCTTCAATGCGCTGCTCAATAACGTTTATCTCAACACCTCTTGGCAGGAGTTGATATTCTACTTTCCTTCGTACCTGCATGTGTAAAAGACCTTCAGGACTTCTTTGTAAACGTAGATACGTTAATACGCCCGCACACACACACACACACACACACGCACGCACGCACACATACATACACACACACACACACACACTCACGCACGCACGCACGCACACACACACACACATACGCGCACACACACACACACACGCGCACGTGCACACACGCGCGCACGCACACGCGCACACACACAAGCACGCGCACACACAAGTACGCGCACAAACACAAAACCACAAACACACAAAAAACACACACACAAACACACACACACAAAACACACACACAAACACACACACAAACACCCCCCCCCCCTCCACCCTCCACCCCCACCCCCCTCCACCACACACACCACACACACCACAGATACACACACACACAAACACACACACGCAAACACACACACGCAAACACACACAAACACCCCCCCACACACACACACCCTCCACCCCCACCGCCTCCACCACACACACACACACACATACATACATACACATAGTACTACCTTCACTGTGATGATATCATATTCAAAATATTTTTTATTCAAGAAACAAATTTGAACAAAACGTTTGTTTCTCACTAAAGACTCGAATTATTAATAGTTAAATGCTACATGGTCCAGAATTGCAGATTGGGGATTTTAAATTTGCCGATAAAGAAGATTGCAAACAGCAAAGCTTCATGCCTTGCATGAAAAACTGGCATTCTTTGGGAAATTTAAGAAAACTTTTTATCTTGCTTTATAAAAATACTGATACACGCTTACCCAGGTTCATAAGAATTATCGGTAGAGAATTCGTATCTGACAGCTTCGTTACGAAGCATGTTAATTGTAGACATGAAACAAGAGTCGTGTTTTTGAGACACGTTTATAACATGACTTTCATTTTTTTCGCAAACATGAGAAAAGGTCTTTAAGCACCCCAATCGGTCCATATTGCCGACCGTTCCAAGGCGGTAACTGTCGGGTTTGCTCTTTTCGTTAAATGACTCATCATAAAATTTGTTCTTACTTTTCGCTTGGCTTGCATGTGAAATACCTTTGTTCTGTGCCTTTTCGGACTTTGGTATATGTTGCAATGCTCATAGGACTTTGTCATATATTCTTATTATTGTATTTATTTGTGAAAAGGATGTATGAACATTCCTGAAAACATAATAACAAATTTACCTGAATGCATCACTGTTACATATCTATACAAGTAAAAAAAATTCGCAACATAGTAACATATGCCATATTGCTATTTGAGGAGCGTTTTTGATTTCCGAGAGAATAAAAAAAAATACATCATAAATGTAAAACTAAATACAATATAAATGATTACGTGATCTAACCTGTTTCATGTGAAGAATTTTATTGTACAATAGCCAATGAAATAATTTCAAGGATTTTAAAATGGCATAAAAGTAATGTTAGCTTTTGCTAATATTCCGGAAATGTGAGCCTTAATTACACCACGATTCTCCCTGGTTTAAACTACTACGCTATATTGAGATATATGATAGAAATTGTTATGATTACTTAATTGAGATTTCTATAGTTTTAAACAGTGTTAAGTGGTCTCTGTTTAAAAATACTTGAAAATGTATATATCAATGAAATTCAGAAGTTTGTTAATATTAAAGCCTTTGGAAAAGGCGTAAAAACTATAAATGCAAGGACAGGAAAGGGTCAAAATACCAGGGTGTTTGTATGATTTAACACGGAACATTTCGTATTACAGTCAACAGATCTAAAGACAGTTTTTGTACCATTTTATACCATCTCAACGGGGACATGTGTCGTTTCTTATGCACACCAGTTGTTGTTTATATGGCAATGCTGATGTGAAATAACTTTGTTTATTGGGTTAATCGTCCTACCAACCCTACCAACAGTATTTCGATAATCTGGAGACGGTGTCCACTTGAAGCAGATAAAAATGCTGCCTTTACTGTGTATAACATGCCGACAACACCTGGGTTGATACCATACCCAGTCACATTATCCTGACACCGGGAGAACTAGTCGTGGAACTACTCTTATATTTGCATGAGCGTTTGCAAGGGAGCTATACCACCACCATTTTAACGACTCTTGTATGTCGCGGCCCGGGAACGAACCCGGGGCCTCCCGTACTTGGAGCCGACGTTCTACTGATTGCGCTTCCAGGTCCGGTATCTACAGACTGTACCACTTAGTTTGCCTAAACTTCCGTTTCATGTAGTTTTATTTTACACTGCGGTTGGCATGTTGTTTACATGTAGCTTTCAACATAAAACATCCTATCATAATGACAGGCACCAAACGGTTTATGTCGATTTAACTCCGTGGGATAATTTTTGATCAGTGTTATATGCCATATATTAATTGTTTTAACAATTTTGTACTATTTTTTTCCATTGGGGTATAGCTTACAGGAATATTTATCTGCCATGCCTACATTAGATTTCATAGGTACAGTATTGCAATTTACGACGGATATTTTATTGTATATACAAATTCCACATTTTCCTTATCTATCAATAAAAAATACATATTCTATTTTAACGAAAGCTTTATACATGCAACTACATGTATATTAATTTTCTTATACTATTTTTATGCAAGGACTACTTGTATTTTCTAATAATATACAATTATTATAATTTTATAATAACTTTTGACTAAGTGGCTATCTGAATGTTTATCAAAATGTTAATGATGATAATAGGGGTATTAATCTATTAAGATATCGAACTCACTTTATGAAACACTAATGTTTCATGATTGCAAACAGATGCCATTTACACAAAGTGATATTTATTTTATCCTTTTTTCCCAAAGTATTTGTATCACGGGTATTTCCTATTTGCCAAAAACAAACAAACAAACAAACAAACAACAACAACAACAAAAAAACACAATACTTACGATATTTAGGATATTGGCTTTATTTATGTGCGGATACTTGATAAGGTGCTGGCAGATGTTTCATTGCATAAACACCTGAAAGTTCTTTTGTCAGCAAGAAAACAACAATAATCTTATAACATGAGAAATTTTGTAAGATTATATCAAAACGGTTTTAAATTACTTGGCAAAACAAGGTTCACTTAGACGGCAGTGCGATATAACCGTTATTTTTCAAAGATGCACCTGTAGAATATCATTAATTATTGTATCTTACATACTGGTTTATCGGCGTATCTTGGCCAACAATCAACATATCATTATCAGAGGCAGTTATCAAGCTACTCAGTCATAGCCATCACAATCTTACCAACAAGCAATTACAACAAAAACTTCAAATGAAAACAATAGCTAAAAGTATAACATTTACAATATCATTAAAACATTCACTGAGACAGAAACAGGTAGCTTGCAATAGGTAAATAAGAAAAGGTTCTATAAAAATGTCCATAGATATTTAAATCTAATCTAACTCTAGACAAGGGCAAGCAGGATAAATGTAAATGTGACAAAAACCCAGAGAAGAGACATAACACACAAAAAGAAAAACCAGCAGTTACTGCCTTAGAACGGTAAGTCGGCAGAAGGACCGACTGGGGCGATTAAACCTGGTTTGTGGCCTCGCACTTCCTGAAGGTTTTCCTATCAAATAGTGTAAATAAAAAATATCCCGTCAAATAGAAAACAACTAACAGTAAACACCTGCATCGGGAGTTTAAACAGATAAAATGAACTTATAAACATACAGAATATCTAGTAATAAAATAAACTTTCAACATATGTACAGTATGAACAGTAGATAAAAGCCTCGGCAACGTAAAAATTCCAAATGAGAGATTAGTTTGAAATAAAACAGCCCAAGCGCTGATATATTATAAGAACAAATAAAACAGCCCAAGCGCTGATATAAAATAAGATCAATTTAATTATGGCATACAATGCCCTGACATCATATGCCAAAAGTGTCAAAAGTGAAATGTAAAAAATACGAAATGTCATGCATAAGTAACCAGATTGGTAGTAAAGGTGGGAGAAAGAAAGTCAAACTTGTGACTAAGAGAGTTTGCACAAATCTCAAGGGCCCAAGGTTATAAAACTTTGAGCTCGCGTCTGAGATTGGTCTCAGAAATCTGATTGGTCATAATCAACATTAAGCTCAAAATTTGACAACACAGTGTGGAAAATGGTTCACAGACAGCAGACTTCAATATACTTTCTGTTTAGGCAATATGTACAAAGATTTAAATGAGCAGGATTATTTCTTCGTCCAGATAATCTAATTTCAGTACAATAAACAAACCGTAAGATTTATATTGAAGTAAATGTTGTGTTTCAAGCAAAGAGAATGCTGTTTGGGGTTACGGATCTCTATGAAAGTTAATATAAGAAATCAACCAATTAAAGACGAAAGTAGTCTGTTTTCAATTCTATCAAACAATGCATGTATATTCTGTTTATTTAGCAGGAGTACGACATTTTCTACTATCTCTATAGACATGTTTATTTATTGTTTATTGTGTTTATCGTCCCACCAACAGTATTTCAGTTATCTGGAGACGGTGTCTTCTTGAAGCAGATATAGTGCTGCCTTCAATTTGTATAGCATGCCATGAACACCTGTCATGATACCACATCAAGTCACATTATCCTGACACTGGCCAATCAGTGGTGAAACTACCCTTTTATTTGCTCAGCAAGGGAGCTATACCACTTTCGTTTTTAACGATTTTGGTATGTCGCGGCCAGGATCGAATCCAGGGCCTCCCGTACCTGGTGCCGACGTTTTACCATTGCGCTACCAGGTCCGGTCTGATGTAAAATAAGCTTAGCAATAAGTGAGTCAGATGGAATAGGAATAAGAGGCACACACATTACCAACTCATTTTCAAAACCAATCATAATTTCTCAGCGAACACATATTTTACAGTTCGATTGCAAACTCATATATGTAAACTTTTAAATTTAATGTTATTAAATAATTCACACTCGTGTCCCTTATCAAGAAACACTTCATCATGTATTACAAAAACGTATTTTAGTTAAAACTGATCGTTTGAGATATCTAGCAAGAAGTTTCTCTTTGTACTTGCCAGCCTGAACGACAGATTATGATATATGCGAACAAAAAAGTAACGTTGTTTCTAAGAAACGCCGGGAATATATTGGAACATTTTTTTCACATGCAATTTTCTCCGAGAGTATGTCAGTAACACTTATTCAGCTATCTGCATTACAGTGTCACTTTAAGCATCACTTGGCAGGGTTTGGTATTCTACTACTGTACGTAACTGTAGTAGCAGTTTACCTTCAGACACTTTTTATAAGGGATTTTAGCGTGTCAGTTTATCATCGGTTTTGTTCTACGGCACTGGCTTATGTAGAGCAACAAAGACGATAAGTTGGTAATCTTTTATAACGATGTGGTATAGTTAATCTAAAGCAATGTCAAATAACGCTGTAAAATTGACAAGAATTTTGCTCTTATCCCTGTCTTTTTGGGTAAAGGTCTTTGGATGCATTGGATAATTCAGATACATGTAATGATAGTGTTTCTTTGTCAGTGTAAGCAAATTTATTTTTAGCTTTTAGCTTATTATTTTGCAGACTGACTGCTGGTTTTTCTTTGCTATGTTTTGCTTTTTTTCCGCACAGACACAATTATGATATTGTTGGGCATGTCCAGCTAGTTAGTGGTGGACCATGACACCATATGTATTTCTTGGATAGAACCACCGGCGCATCGCAGGTTAGCTGGAAAACCTCTTCACATGAAAGTTTTCGTCCCGACCGTTGCAAGTCAGCGACTCTAACCGCTGGTCCACGGACGTCCCCTTTTCTGTATGTAATGTCTTGCCTTAGTGTTTTTGTCTATTTTACGTGAACTTGTGTGCATATCTTTGTGCAGTAGTAGTGTCACAAGACTTTGTCATGTTATTTCTTACTACTATATTAAATTTTTGCCATAGGACGGTTTCATAATTCCCCATTGTCTTGATTCGAGGTTGTATCGAACACTTAATATATATATATAAAAAAGTATACCTGTGTTAGTACGTATTAGTTCTGGTCTAACGTGTGGTCCTTTTTTCAGTTGGGACGAATGTTTCACCAAGTTTATGAATAGACTCTCTGTCTAACTGCTTAACAAACTGTTTGGATTAGACGTATTTTTCCTTTACTTGTTTTCGAAATGGATAACGATTTCTGCAATGATTATAATTAGACCTAACAACAAACTTTTTTTCTTTTTAACAGGTTTCTATGGCCGATCCATCTCAATTGCAATACTGTTTTCTGCCTTATTTACTAAGTATATCGAGTTTATCCGTTTTTGCTAATACGTTGATGTAAAATATTTGTGTTAAGTTCTAAAAATAATTGACAATGATGTGTAAACAAAAAAGCCGTTCATCTAATGGAATTCGTGTTTCGGTGTTACATGGCAACCAATCTGTAAGCTTAATGGTGATCTGAAACGGTCTGATGCTATTTATAAAATTATCTTCATCAGTACTTCAGAAAATAGACATTAGACATAATTAAGAACTTATTTTTCCTGTTGATTATTTATTTTCATGCGCGATGCGGATTTTCCTTAGATGTAGACATTGAACCTAACACACAACCTTTTCCGGGCAGAATATTTTGGCCTATTTTTCTTTATTGAAGACTGTTCCCTAGTAAATATAAATTGGGTTTTTAATCAGTGCTGCAAATCATATATTGCTTAAATGTAAAGATTGCAAATAATGATGTTTTTACAAAGATAAGATTCAGTCAGTAGAAATGTCATGTGTCTGGTGTTAAATGACAAATCCTTCACAAATCTAGGTTAACAACAAGCAACTATTAGCAGGGAAAACAACAACATTCGACATTGCATATTAATACAATGTATTCTTATTTCTGGCACAACGTATCCGATGTTTCCCATACAGTGTTCTTTTTTGTTTCGTGTTTGTTTTAGCAATCTTACAGCCATTCCGCAACAATTGCTAACTTAGGGAAATTGTAGTGTAGTCCACATTATAATGTCATGTCGCAAACATCTACCATGGTTTAACAAGACGCCACATTGTCCGTTTTATCGTAAGTCACACAGCACACTACAATAAAACAGAATCACTTACGCTAATTACATATACAGTCGGTAAATACAGAATATATTAATAATGAACCTCTTTCTTTTATCTCGCAATAAAACACAATACTGAAATTATTATCACGCTTGCATAACATTCCTCTTTAAAATTCTTTTGAACGCTGTTAAAAATCTGTTTAAGTTCCCAAACAAGTGTATTCAAGACGTTTGTTTATCAGCTATGCCTCGATTCATTAAAACCGATAACGAAGGAAGCCAGGCTGGCAGATGGAACATTTAAAATTCACTGACAAAGCACATTTTATACATCAAAGCTACACACCTTGCATGGGTGTTTTAGTATTTTTCAGGTTATTACAGATACAGAAAGGTTTAGTATTAAAAAACAAAAGCAGATTCGCGAGATATCGGGTTCATTTGAAAAAAAAAAAGATCCTGTGTAAATGCCACGTTGAAAAAGGTTTTTTAGGAAAGGCATGGCGGTTATTATAAATTTTAGAATTTATTTTCAAACTCAGCCCCAAACACCGTTTGCCACAATGATTTAAGGAAACTTGGTTTTTCTATTGGTGTGTTATGTCTCGTCTTTGTTTATGTGTCGCTTTTACATTTACCTGTTTGCCTTTGTCTAGAAGTAGTTTAGATTTAAATATCTGTAGTAATTCTTATAGGACCTTTTTTCATTTCCTATTAATGTTTAGATCATCATTTTTTCCAAAAGGTACGCGTTAATTTTTAATATGAAATAGTTAACTCTAATCGCATCACGCTTAAGGAAACACGATATTACAGATAAGTCATAAAGCACGAATGAATAAATCTTATGATTCTAAATGGTTTTATTCAAACAAATCGGTTTTCTTTTTATTGCTTGCATTTGAGAAACCCTCAGGAGGTTAGAGCTCTGTTAAACCACTTAAAAACCCCAGCCGGCCCCTTTTGCAGACTGACCGTGTCAGGCTGGTAACTGTTGAGTTTGCGCTGTTTGTTTAATTAATCATCACATATTTGTTCTTACTTTTTCATTTGAATTGTATGCGAATACAATTTGTACTGTGCCATTTCATATTTTGGTACATGTTGAAATGCTACAGGACTTTGATATACTTCCTTTCACATATAACTATATTTCCTGCGTTGCGTTTGTACATGGGCGGTGTAAGTTAGAACCTGAAAGCTATAAAAGGTATGCAAATAATGGCCAAAATAATTCCGTGTCAAAACAAAATGTACAGCATATTAGAAAGCATGCAATCCTCCAGGCGCAAAAAACACATCTAAAAAGATAGTCTATTCTTGGATATCTCGATGTTTAAGACTTGTGTAATCTAAAAATATAGACTATTATTGGACAGCTCGATGTTAAGGACTTGTGTAATCTAAAAATATAGACAAGTCTTGGATAGCTCGGTGTTTGAGACATGAGCAATATAAAATATAAACTATTATTGGATAGCTCAATGTTTAAGTCTCTTGGGTAATCTAAAAATATAGACTATTTTTGGATAGCTGAATGTTTTAGACTTGTTCAGTGGCTTGTCTTGTTGAATGACAAGGATAGAACCTGCACGACGTATTTTCTATTGACACCTGCGTGGGTTTCTATGTCAATGCCTCTATTTTCAACGTAAAAGTTTGACATTGTGCTCAATGACACAATCTCTCTGGCCACATCCCAAGATATGCTCTCTGAATTGCGATGCCAATAGTGGCTCAGTTGGTCTTGCCTAACACGGATATGCGCATTTACCTCAAGGAATGCGTAAAACACGTATGTTTCTTGATGGAATACAAGTACGCACAATATAACGGCAAGTATAAAATTCCGTTAGAATTCCGTTAAAAGATCTGCCATAACGACGAAAGTAAAACCACAATGTATGATTTTTATTTAATCTTTTCGACTCAAGGAACATAATGAGCATTCAATGTTGCTAGTCTTGCCTATTTATGAGTTCGCTCAGCAGCGTCGAAAAGGAAAAGACAGTATTAATGACCGAAATTTTTTTTTCTCATCTCGGGTTTGACTTTTAGCACACTTAATACTTATTTGTAGGTTAAACGTAAAGTAAGGCACGGTGCCTATAAACAACACATGTGGCGATAATAATCGTGTTTTTTTGTAGAGTGACATCTAGGTCAGACCATATACGTGCCTATAGATATATGTAATTGATTTTTGCATCTCTTGCTTAACAATGTTTAAAAGCAATAAGGATTTCGCTTAATATATAGATCCCCCGACCCCCCCCCACCCCTTCCCCAAACAAATCCGACACCCAACCTATTTTCTATGTGGAAAAATTGTGTCGAATAAATCATCCAAATGCATCAGTGTTTCCTATTGAATGGATTCACTGGAACAAAGTATGTAATGAAATATTGTTTATGAGATACATTACCGGACTCGAACAGGACTCGAACCCTGGCGGTGAGAGGCTAACCAGTCATAAGATGAAATACTGGAAAAAGAACAGTGTTTATCATAATTTTCTTTAGATGTTAAAGATAATAATAATAGTAATAATAATAATAATAATAATAATAATAATAATAATAATAATAATAATAATAATAATAATAATAAAAATAATAATAATAATAATAATAATGATACTGATAATAATACTGATGATGATGATATTACTACTACTGCTACTACTACTACTACTACTACTACTACTACTACTACTACTTCTAGTTATAACTATAATAACTATGATAATAGTAATATTAATAACAATAATAATAATAATAATAATAATAATAATAATAATAATAATAATAATAATAATAATAATAACAATAATAATAATAATGTAATTTGGTGATAAATTAACATTATGTAATTCATTAAAGATAAACTATTAACAGCATCTTTAAACTACATGTATATTGTCAATCAAAATTTTGTCAGTTTTGTTTACACCCCCACCATCTTATCTTTATATCAAACGCAGCGAAATTAGTATCACAAAATCAGAAACACAAACATCAAAATCCCATCAATTAGCAATCACAAAAAACTACATCAAAGTGCATGACGCATGAATGAACAAAAGTTTTGCATTCACAACAACAAAACATTCACAAATACAATAACAGATTTAACCAAATGCGCAGCATCAGTAACCGGATTAAGAATAAACGTACAATACAGAATTCCAATTAGCTAGTGACTAAGAGAGTCCAAATGTTTTGCATCAATTTCCGGGTGCCGAATGAATTTACCATGCTCGCAACGAGTACGCTTTATGACGTTTTGTTAGGACAACTACTGGAAACTAGCCAAATCCGTACACATCTTGACGATGCGCATATACTGCCGCAACTATATGCGATATGGTTTACAGGCAAACGACTCCACAGTATGTCGGTTTATCGTGCATCTACAGTTTACTGTCACCTGTTACGGCTAACTGTACTATGTGTCTAAAACTACCCAGGTTCAGTTGAAATGCCAAAATGATTTTTTTATTTTATATTTAGTTACTTAAAATTAATAGTAATCGTGAAAAAAGGAATAATGAAAGAATATATACATGTATGTCCACCAATAATCTTATATGAAAACTTGATTTTAGGTACAGTTCTGTACTAATGAATAAAAGCATATTTAAGTTATAGTACCCTTAACTAGTGACTTAAAAATGCACACACACTTTCAAAAAAGCCTAAATCAGTCGATAGGAAAATACAATAACACTTATGTAATGTTGTTGTTGGCGAGCTTGGCCGCTAAAGCTAACAGTAATACTACCAAAACAGGCCATTTTTTGTTTTGTTTCCCGCGAGTATTTGAAACATATCACAAATGCTATTTTATTTTTTTTCCACATAAGCCATGATTTGTAATCTTCGCTGCGTTAATAGAAAATTCAACCAATACAGCGGTCATTATTTAAAATATTTTAAAATATCATTCACAAAAAAAACAATAACAGTTTGTTTTAATTATCTGTCTTAGACTTCCGAGAAAAATAAACCTGATTGCACAACTCCGTATACGATGTATTGGATTTCTAAGATAGCGAACATTCTGCTGATGTTGCAGACGATCTCGATGTACATCAGTCTTCTGTGATGGTACTGGTATAATGTCTATTTCATAATACTATCCTCGTAACGTGATATACAGATACAGTGATTCCATAAAGCATCTTGCCAATCGTTAACAACAGGTTATAAGTACTTACTCGCCATCAACTCTATATATCTATGTTATAATGTAGCGCTTAGACTAAATGATCTTAAATGAGGGCAGGGATGGGATTTGTCGTCATTTTTACCGATACAGTGCAGCGACTTTTCTATCATTATAGCACAGCTTCACTTGTGAGGTGCCCAGGGACTGACCCCGGGGTTTGAACCCTTGACCTATTGCGGCTTAGTGATCTGTCTCTCTGTCTCTCTGTCTCTGTCTCTGTCTCTCTCTGTCTCTGTCTCTGTCTGTCTGTCTGTCTGTCTGTCTGTCTCTCTCTGTGTCTCTGTCTGTCTGTCTGTCTGTCTCTCTTTCTCTCTCTCTCTCTCTCTCTCTCTCTCTCTCTCTCTCTCTCTCTCTCTCTCTCTCTATATATATATATATATATATATATATATATATATATATATATCTGGACTGGATGATATCCAATATATGCGCAAAGATGTTTTTTGTTTAATTGCCAACACAAGCCTAATTTGCATTGACAGCCGAGTGTTTTTCTTTGTCACCCTACTATTCAACGTAAACGGATGACAGCGTGTTTATCTACACTCTATGGCCATGTTCCAAGAAATGCTCCTAGAACTGCGATGCCAACGGAAGCTCAACTTGATTATTCTGAATGTGACCTCCACTAAGTTATACATTTATAAAACACTGTTTTTTCCTTATCTGTGATACACAAAACTATAAAGATATGAAATTTTAGACTTTATGCATGGGACATTTGGGACGCGGGGTCTACAGGTTTGGCTTGTCATATCGTGGTGTCAATTGCCTTTGAGTCATAAATCATATACATATAGTCCAGGCAATATATAATAATAATAATAATAATAATAATAATAATAATAATAATAATAATAATAATAATAATAATAATAATAATAATAATAATAATAATAATAACAATAATAATAATAACAATGATAATAATTATTATTATTATTGTTAGTAGTAGTAGTATTACTACTATTATTATTATTTAAAAAGAACATGTTTTTATTATATCACGAAATTTGATGTTGTTTCTTGGCACTCATGGCTTAACTGCAAAAATGGAAAAACAAAGCTTCTTAGCATCATGTCTTGCATATGTTTCAATCGGCATAGGTACAGAAATGTATGATTTGGTAGAGAATTGCCATGGGCCTATATATGCAGCAAAATATTGCGTGTTTACTGTCCGTTACAGTAAGCTCGGCTTTGTGGTCACATAATTTCTTAAATGTTGAAGTCATACAGATTCGGTTTTTAATAGCACCATGCATCATACTTCAGAAAGGACGCCTTAACTTTGGAAAAACCACGTACACTAATTGGTGCTGCCTTGTTTGATTGCAAATAGGATCGCCAGGAATGCAACAAGTCCGCCTACACTTGCAAATAGTTCTTTGCAACACATATTTACCATACGTCCCGATGGAAATATTACATATTATTCTTTATTAATAAAGCCACTCGAAAGCGGCTGTGTTTATTTTTAATTATACATCATACATCATAGCCCAGAAGGCATGCCTAAAACTTGCAAAACAAACTAGAATAAATTATTGCTTTGTTTGATTTTAAGCAGGCTACATACACTCGGAAATAGTTCTTTATCCTTCCCAGTTACGTGAACTTAACCACATAATACTAAATCATTACACGTGGCTGAACTTTGTTTTAGTCTCTCGAAGTGGCATTTTAAAGTACTATTTTCTCAAGTTCCCTGTTTCTTAATATAAGAGCCGCTGCCATATTTGTACGAAACTAATCACCTGACTGCAAACGTCTCAAACCCTTTATTTCTCATTATTTAAAAAAAAAAATGTTTTCAGAAACCACAAAGCTTAAATGATCCTTAAAAACCCGGCTTTCCTAAACTTTTTTTTGGCAAATAAAAGAAATATAACAATAATGATAGTTAGCACATTATTGCTTCCCTTTTTTGAATACTGGTGTTTAATAAAAAGACACATTTTTTTCTATTTCAAATGAAATTATTTGAATAGTATATCCCGCAGGCAAAAAATAGTCTATCACGGTAAATCTATCACGGTACTAGATCCGGTTGCGCAATCGGTATAGCGTCGGCTCCAGATATGATATTTCCTGGGTTCGATCCCGGGCGCGACATACCAAACTCATAAAAATGGTAGTGGTATAGCTCCCTTGCTAACACACAAGCAAACAAAAGGGTAGTTCCACGACTGGTTGGCCCGGTAACTGGGTGCGGTATCAGGTGTTCACAGCATGCTATACACAGCGAAGGCAGCACTATACCCCTTCAAGTGGACACCGTCTCCAGATAACTGAAATATTGCTGGTGGGACGATGAACCCAACCAACCAACAAAAATCAATCACGATAGTATCGAGATATGTTTCTCCTTGCTATAATAAAATACTAGTGTTTCTTAATGCCAACAGATATCGTAACATATTATGGATATTTTTCCACATCCTCTATTTCTGGAAATGAATACAGGTATTTACTGATGGCCTTAAGGTACCACGGCACAACGATTCTTAGTAGTTATATGTTTAAGGATAGTGATATTATCTGGGTTTGGCATTTTGATAAAATGTTGGCTTATGTATAGCTGCACAGAAGCCTGTAAATGTCTATTCTTCATCACGAAGAACAGTTCTATAACAGCATTAGTTATTGCAGTGCTAATATGATTCATTTGATGACATTTCATTCTATCCGTTGTCATTTTTCTACGATAACTGCATTTATAGAAACATCACAGTAAAAGGGGGCACATAGGTTAGCAAAAGTATTGCTACCACAACAACACAGAACCATTCACTGTTCCAGAAACAAGCAGCTTCCAGTGCACAGCGGACTGACACTTAAAATATCAGAACCAATCACATTGCAATGATCTACAGGTGGTGTATGTATTTAACATGCCCGCACAATAAAATTGCTGATTTGAGAAAAGTAGCATCAACAATATGCTTTATGCTCACAGGAAGTTAACCCTATCATATGTCAAGCCATTGCCGTGTGTTTTTCAGCTAGTGTTTTATAGTTATATTATTCTTTTATTATTGTGAGGTTTCATTTGTCTAAACTATAAGTCAGATTATGCATTTATTAAAACCGAGACGGCTGGTCCTCACTGGATAGCACCTAAACACGGCTCCGCACACATTTATTATTCTCCACTCGAATTTTTTTAACCACTACACCCCTCCCCCCGCCAAACCCATGCGCTCCTCTTTCTAATATACTTTTCTTATTGTCGGCTTTAATGCAAGTTTACCAGCCCTGGCTACATAGCATCCAAACACTGCTTCACACAAATTTTAACATTTCGCAGTTTCAATATTTAACCCCAGCCACTGAATATGCACAAGTAATATATGTGACCAAATCCCAGTACTTTTAGGTATTGATAGCAATAAATTATTGGATACATGAAATTAGATTTACTTCCGTTACCTTGAATAAATTCTTCAATAAATGTTACGCGGCTTCATGTTAACTGCGGCATTCCATAAATATTCGTTGTATGACTGAGATAAAAGAAAAAAAAAAGAAAGAAAAAAAAAAAGAAAAAAGAAAAGAAAAAAAAAGATGACCCATACTAAGAATCATTCACTTAACATGATATTACTACTATTGGCAGCTTATATTAGAAACAATTACTACGAGTTAGATGGAATGTTAACAGATAATGTAGTGTTGCAACATGACCACAAAACACTTGCAAAAATTCAAAACGTCGTTCTTTTCTACTCGAAATGCATATGAAACAAAGTCAATGTAAACGTGGTTGGGAAGTGTTCCAAGTATAGAATGGATTAAAATTAATGCTAAACTTCATCATAATCAAACGTTGTTTGTTTTGTTGCTGTTGTTTCCTTTTCATTAACAAATACGATTTGAGCTGAAACTAGAGTCTTTCTTACAAAAATGTTTGGGTATATAACGTGTATGCACTTTCTCAAAAACAGTCCAATGTAGCTTGATGCAAAACATATTTTACTCTTTTATAGCAACCTTTAAAATATTATGATAAATTAATGTAAGATTAAAATATAATATCTTTGTTTATAGTTAAGTGTGTTGTGTTTCTGCCAAAGGAAATTTGGCTTCAGGTAACGAAACTGTTTTATTAACTCATATTATAGATACATAATTCAGTGAAGCTTGTATATGTAGATTAAGACAATTTTGTCTTTTTGTAGATTGAGTTAGAGCAAGTTATGAAGTTTCCTGTATGAATATAAAACCACCATAGTTTTATGGTTCTAGATAAAAGATTCCTGCTATGATTATAAAACCACCATAGATTTTATGGTTCTAGATATAATTTTCCTGCTTTGATTATAAAACAACCCTCGTTTTTGTTGGTCTAAATATATGACTCCTGCTATGACATGAAACCACCATAGTTTTTATGGTTCTAGATATAAGATTCCTGCTTTGATTATAAAACTACCCTAGTCTTTATGGTTCTAGATATAAGATTCCTGCTATGATTATAAAACCACCCCTGTTTAATGGTTCTAGATATAAGATTCCTGCTTAGATAATAAAATCACCCTAGATTTTATGGTTCTAGATATAATTTTCCTGCTTTAATTATAAAACAACCCTCGTTTTTGTTATTCTAAATATAAGACTCCTGCTATGACATAAAACCACCCTAGTTTTTATGGTTTTAGATATGAGATTCCTGCTTTGATTATAAAACCACCATAGTTTTTATAGTTCTAGATAAAAGTTTCCTGTTAAGATTATAAAACCACCATAGTTTTTATAGTTCTAGTTAAAAGTTTCCTGTTAAGATTATAGTGATGTTTCTTTTTCGCACCCACCTATTGGTATTTACATTAAGTTTTTGTTATAGATTCTGAACGATAATTGCATTTTATGAAAACCTTTTTCATTCTTAAAGCATCGTTATAAGTAAAAGCTAACAGAAACAACTTAACAGTCTAGAAAGATGGATTTATTTTGCGTTTACTTAGTGACCTAGCAATATATTATGATACATGCTAACAGAAATGTAACGTATTTCTAGGAAACGTTTCGGAACAGATTTGGAACATTTTTTTCACAGGCAATTTTGCCTATGGGTGTGATTGTAACACTTATTCAGTTATCTGCATTAGATTGTCAGTTTAAGCATCACTTGGCAGGGTTTGATTTTCTACTACTCTACGTAACTGTAATAACAGTTTATCTTCAGACACTTTTTATAAGGGATTTTAGCATGTTAGTCTATCATCGGTTTTGTTCTACGGCACTGGCTTATGTAGAGCAACAAAGACGATAAGTTGGTTATCGCTTATAACGATGTGGAATAGTAAATGTAAATCAATGTCCAATAAAGCTTTGAAATAAAAAGTAACATCAACACTGCGTAATCGAGCAAATCCGTAACATATAAATATACTTGAACGACATATTTTGGCACATTTTTAAATAACCAACATAACATAAAAGGGTAACAGGTGTTTGGAAATTATTTCTGGCTTAAAGCATATTTATGTAAATAGTTAAAGGTGGTATCAGACACATAATGTCTGTAACAAATATATAGCTAACCTTTATTACAGGCATTTATGATTTATCTGGCCAATTCTATTCCTCAGTTACTACGAGTCTATTACTAGTTAAATGGTGTTTAACAGGCAAATTACTATTATTCAAAGTAAATGATTTTTGCTGTAAATAGATATAAGGTATAACGTACAACAAATTTGTTTACTTTCGAGACTTGAAATACCGATTCATTTATATTCCCACACTGACTTCTTATTAACATACTCGCTAAAATAATGTATCAATATCGTTGTCTGCACGTGGTGAAAACTAACCAATCTTTGATTCTGTAATTAGATAAATCAATACATTTCTGCATTTTGTAATGACTTAAATTATCTGTATTTGTTTTGGGTATGTTAACAAACACTCTACTTGAACATCAACAGACATTCCCCGAAATTGTTATTCTTAAGAATGTATAATGTTGCCCGCATTGTGATATCCTGCCACTGGACATTGGTCATGCTATCACTATATGACATGTTATCCTAACACAACATAACACACAATACACATAAACTTCACAATTAGATGACCTAATACACTAATTACCATAAAGCAATTAATATATACGAATCGGCTTCAGGAGTCCGCGTAAACGCCTGCGTTATTTATTATTCTCACTATTGCTTGAATTACTTCTTTACAGTCAAAAGCGTAACGATTTTTATTAGGGCAGGTAGTTTTTAAATTATTTATGACACTCTTTTGTGTTAGATTTGGTTGTATTGGTAAGGGTTCTATTTAGGTCAATTCCTTGTAAAAGTCAAACATCTACAATTCAATCTTGAAATTTTCGTTTACTTTCAAAAGCAGAAACCAATCCAGATGGGTATGTAACACTAAGCTTAATGTTGATGTTAAAGGTTTTGTTAAGATTAGTAAAATGAATGTATACTTACAACGCTTGGACATTTTTCATTCAAAAAGGGGGTTTCTTCACTGCTTGCATATGAGGAACCCACCAAGAAGTGCGAGGTTAGAGCTCTATAAAACCAGTTTAAGCACCTCAGTCGGTCCACATTGCGACTGACCGTTCCAAGGCGTTAACTGTCGGGTTTGCTCTTTTTTGTTAAATGACTCATCACAGATTTGTTCTTAAAACACATGGTTCAAAAGAAGATATTTATAAAGCTTATTTTAACTAAGGGAAATAAAATAAAAATATTTATCTTCATTTAATTAAACGTTATTAATTGATATGTTTAAAATTAATCTTCAAAAGTTTCATTCTGAATCCCACATTATATAAACATGAAATCCTCAAATGGTGTTGTGATGTTATGTTAGTTGGGTTTATCATCCCACCAACGGTATCTCTCAAATCTCTTAATATGCCATGAAGTATACGATACCCAGAGCTTAAGTGATATCAGAGCTTTGACAAGCATGTGGAACCTCTTATATTGAGAGACAAGTGCCTCCTGGTGGCAAACACTAACCTATAAAGATACATTGATACTTATTCGATTTTATATTTATCTAATGGATGCTAGTGCACTGGTATCTCTTGATGTCATACACCAGCCAAAACTAATATGATTCTTAATAGGTCCTAAGTTTTCTTCGAGAATGCCTTATCGTTTTACCTTAAGTGTATGAAAAGTCGCAGCATTGTGCTCATGGTGCAAAGGGGGCGCTCTTGACCGGTAAGAATCGCTGACTTGAAACTTCTCAGCTCCTCACCGCGTGGGTTCTAATCCCGGTCGAGGCCAGAACTTTCATGTGGGGAGGTTTTTCAGCTTACCTGTGATGCGCCAGTGGTTCTCCTCCACCAATAATAAACTGGACATCGCCACTATGATCGTAATTGTATCGGTGCGATGTAAAAAAGAACAACACAAAAAACATTGCACATAAGTGCGATTTGCAGCAAGGATTACCGTTTATTATTTTTTGGGTTGTCATTTATTGCTTTTACGTTCGTAAAAGGATCTTTTAATGTCATTTGTTCCGATTGCTAAACAAAGTTCAATTAAAATAATTTTCATTGTCACATCCTTTGCTCTCAACAGCCTTTAAGTACGTACAATGTATTAGCCCGTCTAGCAGGCTGTTAATTATACCATCACCAATTGTAGTGAAGGCAAGCATAGTCACAGGACACCTGTCATTGCCATACACTCTAACCATCACGCACTTACAACGACATCTTCAATATGGATAAATAGGTAAACACGCCTATATCATCCGAAAAAAGACACAGACAAAACATTCTAGAAGACGGCCAAATCTTGCCCCAGATGCGCTGTACTAGTAACCGTATTAGAAAAAATGCTCGTAGAAGAACGAATTCCAAATATCCTCATGACTATGTACTTGCCCCAGGCACTGGGAATAGTAAACATGCTCATGACTTGCTGACTAACTGGAAACCAGTAACATCCGAACACGTGCGGGTGATGCGCATATAAGGCATGCGCAAAGAGTTGTAAGTTATACAAGAAATACACTGATGTATGTTTATTTTTGTTCGGTTTAACGTCCCAGCAACAGTGTTTCAGTTATCTAGAGAGGGTATCCACCTGAAGCAGATATAGTGATACCTTCACTGTGTATAGCATGCCGTGAACACCTGGCATGATACCACACCCAGTCACATTATCCTGACACCGGGCCAACCAGTCAAGGAACTACCCTTTTATTTGCTTGTGCTTTAGCAAGGGAGCTATGCCGCATTTTTAACGACTTTGCTATGTCGCGCCCCTAGATCGAGCCCGGGGCCTCCCGTACCTGGAGCCGGCGCTCTATCGATTGCGCTTCCAGGTCCAGTCTTTAATATGTATGTATGTTTCACAAATCACGGCCACCTTGTAGGGATAAAACGTCGCAAAATCATATTGTATAATTGTGTAACCTTTATTCCAATTATATTTGGCTAACAAACACAAAAATATCACCAAAAACACATCTTATCAAGCAATTGACATATTCTTCTCGGTGAACATCATGGAATTTGTTGATGTTACTTAACTACTAAAACCAAGTTTCATAGTAAGAAACTGTATTTGCATTTTGGCTTTTACGGCACACCGACACATCATTTCGTAAAAGCGTATAATCTTTTCTATGTTACGATTATAAGTATACAGGTCTATGGTTCGTCGATGACATTAAATCAAACTTTCTTCTTTTTCTAAGCTCCAAATATCGTCTTTGTACGATAGACAGACTATTTTGTTAAAGTTTATAAATGAAAACATACAGAATCGGTTTTAATTACACGTCATATATCATAGTCGAGAAAATCATGCCTTAACTTTTGAAAAACTACATAAATAATTGTAACTGTCTTGTTTGAGTGCAAGCAGAAACAGCAAGAATGCAACAAGACCGCCTACACTCGCAAAAAACATGTAGTTGTTTGTATCGCACATTTATTTCTCCTGCTAAGTGAACTAAAACATACTCACTTAAAAGTTGTCACTGCAAGTATGAAAAAAGAATGGGAACTTAAAGGACGTAAAATCAAAATAACACAACACAATGCAAACTTTGTTCTAGACTGTTAGATCCGTATTTCCAGTTTTTTTAAACAAAAGTAAGATCCTATTTATTAGAGCAGGTGAACTAAATAGAGCAACAGCTTTATACATAGAATACTGATTTCTGTAATTTAACAATATAACACAATTCTAAAATTCTTGCACGACTTCAGGACGCTAACTTTCAAAATGATTTGAACCCTGTCAGTGATAAAAACAAGACTTAACCAGACCTTTCTCGGTTATGCTCTGATTCATTACGAACAAAGTTATGCAGGTTAATTTTAAATTTACAAATAAAATGCATTTACCTAAATGAAAGCTGCACACCTTTCATATATGCATTTGCAGCCATCACACAATAAGGTATGACAAAGACTTTCATATATGATTGAATAAAAACACACAAACAAAATCTTGTAAGTTCTGCTTCAGGGATTATGTTTAAATATCTAGTTGCAAAAGTTGTTTAAGGTATACAGAAAAAGCACGTATATGAGAACACAATTATAATATAACTGCCATACACATTTTCCCAACAGGACTTCAGTTCTATCCGTCAAAATAAATCAAAAGGCATCATCAACATCACTAAACAACAATATATTACACTACCTTAACTCAGCCACACATAGTAACGCACATATAAACGTATATCTCATATCAACACATAGTAACGCACATATAAACGTATATCTCATATCAACACATAGTAACGCACATATAAACGTATATCTCATATCAACACATAGTAACGCACATATAAACGTATATCTCATATCAACACATAGTAACGCACATATAAACGTATATCTCATATCAACACATAGCAACGCACATATAAACGTATATCTCATATCAACAACATCGATAAATCTTTATAAGAAAACAAAATACTTAGGGCTGACATTCGATAAGTTGTTTTTTTTTGGCCCGATTATCACATTCCAACCTTTTACAATAAAAATGCTTAGTAGATCTTCCATGTTTTACATACACAACTTTACTGGTACAACATGAACATCATTTAGAAAACAATGGTGCCCAGCCTTAAATGTTTTCAAAACTGTAAGCTTTAAAATTACACTATTTCTTTGTAATAAATGACTGGTTGGGCTATAACTAATCCAGGTGAATCTGTTAGGTGTTCAGATTTGAATTATTTTAAAGAACAAGTCAGCACAAATTGAAGAAGCATTAAAGTAACTGTGAATTTTTGACATTTCTGGAAATCTTCAGATTTTTAAACCAGAAATTGCCGGAAAGATATGTTTTACTCAGTGGCGAAAAGCAAAAAATGCGATAACTATCGTTTTCTTGATTTTACTACAGCATGCGTGTATAAACGTCGTTTTTTTCTCGTTTATTTTACGAAAAATTATATTGTAAATTTGAGCTCATTTATGAAAACTTGTCACACATGTCCCTTTGGGGAATAGACAATGTCCAATATTTGCTCAATGCTTTGTCACTTTGAAAGGCTAGGGAAAGGTAATTGTTTGCAAAAAAACTAATATCCACATACACCTTCGTGCTAATCTATGTCCCTTTATTCTTCATTCTATTGCTGCACACTTTGGCCATATTCCAGGACATGCTCTTGGTATTGCAAGACCAGTGGTAGCTTGTTTATTCGAGTTGTGAAAAGAACATTCCCTTCTTCTAAGGTAGTCTTTGTAAAAATCACATCTACACGTTCAATCTACTTTACATTTCATCAAGACAATTAACATAACATGTTTACTACAAATAATTATGAAACCAAAACAAGGTTTAATAATTATCGAGATAACACAGAAAAAAAACGCCCTAAAGATTTAGACTTCTGGTGTCAATAGTGGCAGCAAATAGCTAATTATTCATTACATTTCTTGCCGGTTTGTTACTGTTAAGACGACACTGTTGCGTACATTAGGAACAAACGACAGTAAGCAGACCTCTTCACAAACTGTGTGTATAGATGGGTGGATTCGTTATTTCTTTCTTTTGTTGAGTGTATGTTACTTTAGAGATTTTTTACCATTGAAGGTCGCTTTGATATTCATCCGGGCTGACCTTGCGTCAGCATTTGTAAGTCGGCCATACGTGAGGTAAGATACCTTTGCCCAAAATACAAAGCTTTTGTGTCTATGAAAATTTTGTTTAAATCAACGGGACTTTGGTTTTAGGTTAGGATGAAAGTAAACATTTATGTTATCAGCCATTTGTAATGACTGAAGTAGTCGATTTAATGAAGTTCGTTTCATAGTGGTTTTGAATATACCTGTACATTATCCTATTTTCTGAAATTAGGTAACGTGTGTACTAATCAGTTTGAATCTCTCTAAATATCTAAACAGACAGGTGGTGATTTCTTGTTCTGGTGAAAAGAATGGTGTTTCCTGCTGTAAAGCCATCATACATTTCTTTCGAACATCTGTTAGATGCCTTTACAAAGCTTCTGTGAATGAAAATCCCTTCGTTTCATTTGCATGTTCGGGAATATTATGATATATGCATCATAGTTCAAGGAAACTTTCTGTGATAGTTTTGTGGCACTTTTCACTGATATTGTTCTGCGTTTTTCAACACTGTAGTGAACATTTTTTTGCATCACAATGTCAAGCTTAGCATGCCTTGTCAGAGTTTGGCATTCAACTTCTATACTATTTTCGAAAGAAATTATTAATAACGGATCCACACAAGTGTACCAGTATATCATAGGTTTAATACTAAGGCAATAGTAAAAACTACAATAATAGTAAGTGGTATTGTCCAAATAATAAATGAACAAATTAAGCTTCGAAATAATTTTACCGTTCAATGTCCTCTATTGCACATTTATGCTTTTATTTGTGATATTATCCGTCAAGTCTTATTTCGGTTAATCTTGTTTCGTTTGATTGTTGGTTTGTTTAAGCAAACACTTTGACTAAACATCAACATTTCTTAAGCCATTTCACAACCAGTGCTGGAATAAAGAATGTATTGTTGTTGACCTGAATGTGATTTCATGTCGTGTACAATTACAATTACCTTGTTAAAACAACAAAAAGAGTATATGACAAAGTCCTATAACCTTTGCAACGTATACCAAAATTTAAAAAAAGGCACAGGACAGAGGTATTCACATGCAAGCCAAATGTAACAGTAAGAACAAATCTGTGAGTCATTTAACATTTAACAAAAAGAGCAAACCCGACAGTTACCGCCTTTGAACGGTCAGTCGGCAATGTGGACAGACTGCAAGCAATGCAAAGAAACCGATTTATCTGAATAAAAATGTCCAAGCGCAGACGTTTTCTGTGACGTCATTGAAAAGAAAATGTCCACGTAGTGTTTTGAAGAGAGAGAGAGAGAGAGAGAGAGAGAGAGAGAGAGAGAGAGAGAAAGAGAGAGAGAGAGGGCTGGATAAAACTACACAACAAGTCACATTATCGGACCGTAGTGTACAGGATATACATCGACAATTAGAATTTGATAGAAGCACCTAATAACACGTAAAGCAGGTAAATACTTAGGGATATAAGTTATTTTCCGTTTACTTTTATCTAACAATAAAACTCAACTCTGAATTCATGTGCAGAACATTAATTTTCAAAATTCCTTTGATTATTTTTAAAGTTGTGTTTGATTGCAGAAACACAGCTATGCATCGATTCATTTATGGCTAAAGCGTACATTGCCAGACGGGCAGATGGAACATTCAAAATTAACAGATAACGATGTTAGACATCACAGCTACGCACCTTGCACATACAATTACAGAAAAAGAAAATGTTTTAATCTTAGATTAGAAAAATTCAACCCGATTCAAGAGACATGCGTATATATATATATACACATGGATCGCTTACTGCATATAAAATTATCGCTTCAATTAGAATTATAATAATTGTCGGGCCAAAGTTAGAAATATATTTTACGTTTATACAATAACACATTATCTGGCTTGCACAATTTAAAAGAGTTTATTTACAAATAACAAATGATTAACGACTGGGGTTCTCAAATGGTATTTTAATTAAATATAATTACCCATTGCTTGCTTGATTCTAGAGTTGTTATAAATCACTTGTCTTACTCTATGAAACACTAGAGTTTCCTCACAAAAACCATTAAATGTGTTACAAAATTTGATGATAGTTACTTGTTTTCTAAACTGATACATCACTGGAGTACCTGTGGCATGCAAGTGCCAAAGCTGTTATTATAAACTATAATAAACTATATTTTTATAAAACAGTGACATGAGTTCCCTAAAACATCTGCAAAAGTGGCATTTTCAGCAAGATATCTCTTCAGAAGAATATTTGTATGAAAGGAAAACTAATAACAAAAATTTGCTCATATTACCAAATAAGGTTCTATATAACGTGTTTTTGTTCTTATTTCTTGTTTGATTTTGCTTCAAAAAGTGCCTATTTACAAGTACTAAAACTGTATAACTATTCATTATGTTTTGTAAATCTGCCAAGCAGGCATTTAATAGAACAGCAAGTATCAAGACATCATCAGTTGTAGCGGAAGCTTGCAGAGTCACAGAACACCGGTCACTGCCATAATATCTAATTAGCAAGCAAAATCACAACTTCAAATCTAGGTAAGAGTTACCGCCCATAGTGACGCCTTTTGAAATTTTATATATGGAGGCCAAAGTATCATTAGATATATAGGGTCCATACAATCATCATTTGCACCAGTTACACCAGCGCAATTCGTCATCGGTAACAGTAGCGATCATTGTGTCAATGACCATGATTGTATTCATTAGGTAAAAAAAAGACAGGTATCCGAATTTTTAACATTCCGTTTAATTTGACAAAAACAACTCTCGGCGCAGGGGAGCACGTTATTTGAAAGTCGCTTAGATATTGCAATGACATCATCAAAATGGATACACTATTTAGTTAATTATACTTCATTTATGTTTTAGCATACAATGATAGCTTAAACCCTTATGTAAAGATCATTATTTCTGAAGTCTCAGCAGTATACAGTGCTTCAACGTTAAAACATAAGGGAAACACGCCTTTATCATCCGAAAGATGACAGAACATTAGAGATAACGGTGACAACTTGGACTAAATGCGTTGTAACCGGATTAGAAATGATCGCAAAAGAACGAATTCCAAAAATCTCATGACTACTCGAGGTACATCGTAGTTGTACGGGTCTCAGAGTGTGTTTAACTTGCTCCCGACGAGCTGACAATGGACGCCAGCCAAATTCGTACACATATTGTTGGTGGTGCGCAAAACGCCCTGCACTATATGTACTTCATTGAGCTATAAAGACAAGTCTTTTAGATGTCTACATACTTAAGTAATAATAATAATAATAATAATAATAATAATAATAATAATAATAATAATAATAATAATAATAATAATAATAAATAATAATAATAATAATAATAATAATTAATTATTATTATGCCATCGAGCAAAGCTAGAGGACATATATGGATCAAGCTGTGTAAACTTTCTTCACCGAACAACGCAGCATCAAGTAGTTCGTATGCGGATTAATTGGTGTCATAGCTGCAAGAAAATTTGTTGTTTTCCTTTTTAATATGAATGATAGTAATTGTTGCAGTTGTTGCAAAGTAAAATAATGTACAAATAAAACATGCTAAAGTTCAAATTATTTCATCGAGGAAGAAGACAGTAACATTTATGAAGGAATGGCTTTGGTGAGGGATTTGACCTAATATATGGTATGTGTTGCAGCAAACGTACATTGGAAAACATGTGAAAATTTGAAATTTCCTTGCGCAGAGATAGTGAAATGGTTAACAAAACTTTGAGAATACAGGTTTAAGCCAGAATAATAAAACTCAACTCGCCATAATGGATTCGTCCTCTTATAAAGTATCGCTGGAACCTCATTGAGGCTGACAGTGAACAACACCGAAAGCGCGGGAAAAGAGGCGGCCATTTTGACGATTCCGAAGCAGGCTTGAAATGTAAAATATTCAGTTTAATCTATAGCCCACTTACGTGTATGTGGGATATTGAGGAATCTTTAGCAAACAACTGAACAGTGCTCGTTTCATTTTTGATTGCTATTGTTTACATAACGAGGAAATGGTCAAATGTGTTTGACCAACTTTACAATTTTCAATCTTGACGTTTACGTAAATTTCAAGTTGTCAGTACGGAAATATTGATGCATTTCACGAAAACGGAAGCAGCTTAACCGGACAAACACTTATGCAGCCAACAAAGCAGGTGAGGCCAGTAGTTTGACCATGTGGCATATGTTCAATGAGTTGCAGTTTCGTACCTGCATATTTCGTACCACAACATGAAAGTGTAAACATGCATTTGATAATTTAGAAATAATAATTATTAATCAGCAACAGAAACTTTTCTGCACCAAAACATGGCCATTAAATGTTAAAGAAATCAGTTCTTCTTAGTTTTATCCTTTTAATTATAATTTGATTGTGAATGCCGATTGAATAGTGTTCACTTAAAGGAATGTGAATGCATATGAAAGACGAAGCCAGAATCTTTTATTCTGTTTGTGATTTCAGAAAACTGTCATACAGTAACTATAATGAGATAATTCTAGAAACACATAGATCTAAGATAATAACATTGCTCCAATTTGCAACATTATCGAAATATTTTCTTATTATTTAATATAATAAAACTACAATCTTATATAGGACTTTATTAAATACGCGGAAAACATTATTTATAATTAATAATACTGCCCTGCTGCCTGTCCTTTTTTAAACATGTCTACATTATCGACAGCAAAACAAAAAAAACACACAACAAAAACACACAATAAAAAAAAACACAACATAACAGATTACAGGTACTGAAGAACAGAGTTTCTTAATTACTTAGGTCTGCTTCATTAGTCTTTTAAAGCAGCTTTTGACACATGTTAAAGTAGCTCTGCTGCTCGACGCCACTGTGGCTGTGACAGACTTTTATTATTATTATTATTATTATTATTATTATTATTATTATAGTTGAAATGGCATTTCAGTTAGCTTAAAACTAAATGTTTGTTTGGTGCGACGCAAATTACTTATTTGTCAATAAACCAGCTATACACACAACTTAACATGGACAATAATAGATAATTCTCCTACGATTATGAAATTTGAACACCGGGAACGTTTGAAAAGAAAAAAGGAGAAAATCCCTAAATGCAAGTAGGTCCTTTCATTTGTTTTACTCGGTTTTTATGCTTGTGCTCTATGGAGTTTATGTTGACTTTTCTGCCTTCCTTGTGATATCCAGGTTACATGTAACCATCATCAACAAACAATTCCACTTTCTTTTTTAAAAAACATATCTCTGTAAGTATGTTAATGGATTTCAAGTTGATACTGCGGCAAAAGTAAGAAATTCTACTGTTTGTAATTGCAATATCTTCAAAGAACAGAAGATAAAGTCCAAGAATTCCAACTGAAATGACCTATCTACTGTTTGGAAAAGCTCGGATATTAACTAACAAGGGAGATAATTTTCATTTCACCAATATACCCCCTTGACGAACGTGGACTACGCGACAATGTAAAAGTTTGTCTGCAAAACGAGAAAATCTTACTACAGACTTTTGAAATAACTAATCACTAATATATAATCATTAAGACGCAGAGAAAATATATGGACACGATGGTACTTAGTCTTTAAGCACCACAAGAGAAATTCTGATGCCGGAAATATCATATAAGAGCAGGTAGGCCATGATAAGTGGAAGATTATGACTTAGACTTTCATGAAGTCCGACCACTTTGCGATTGGCATTCAGGCAGTCATTAAAATATTTAATTTATTTTAACCCTTAACTTGGTGGAACACTTTTGAAGTGGGAAATGCTTTTTGAAAAGTTTGAATGGTGTTATGCAAGTAAAAGTTAAGTTAATATTAACTGATTTTATTGGCCGAGTGTTCGGGTCAAATGACCCGGTTAACATTTGCTGAGCCAAGACCTTGATTGTGAAAAAAAGGCAAACGTGAATTTGGATCTAAAATGAGATAAGAATGTTTAATCCAGAGAAGGAGAATGAAGAACTTGCAGCCATGTCAGCATGTGTATTTTTAATATTTGAATAAAATCTCTCACTCTTTGTATCGTTTCATACTGCACAATTTACAAAGACAAAAAAAACCCCACATGAAATGCGCTTTATGACCGTTAAACGTAAGGCAAGCAAGAAAAGACGCTATAACAAACCTATTACCTCAATCTTTTAGCTAATCTGACCAACACAGACAAAAAGACACATAAATTAGTAAAAATAAACGGTCAATTTTATCTGAGAAACCTCAAGACAATAGAAGTTCTTCCTTTATCATATGCAAACAAATGTTCACATGAAGTTAGAAGAGTCATGATATCGAAGCTTGAAGCGGTAGCCGGTGGTGACCTTTTTGTTTCAGTTCACTATAATTTTGTATGAATGTAAAAGACATGTCGTAAAAATTGTAACTGGTATAATGATACCTATACAAGTCAAAGCCAAAGTAATTTTTGGATCATGCCTCATGCATAACATGTATGTTTTTATCGGAACATGAATTTATTGTGATGCACGAATGCTCATTCCTTTTATAGCAATTATTTTCATAAACATTAACAAATTACAACACTAAGTAGTAAAGGTAATAAGAAATATAAGTATCTATATTTTTGCGTTTAAAAAAACTGAAATGAGTTTTAACAACATTTTTAACTACTAAACGCAAATGTGACTTATCATATTGTAAGCTTTATGTATACTACTGTTATAAAGATGCTTATTTGAAGTGTACAAACATGTGTCCTACTATTTAGGGGGTGGAGTGCCCGTGGACAAGCGCTAAGTGTCGCAGACGTGTAACTCTTTAGCCACTGCCTGCCTAGGTTCGAGTCCCGGTTGTCCTAGCCAGACATACTTGTATGTCTGGAGTTGTCCCCAGTCCATACTACATGTAAGTTAGACGTCGCTAATATGACCATGATGGTGTCGCTGCGATGTGACCAAAAACACACAAGCGAACACACAATTTAGTCGAAATAACATTCACGATTTTTCCTGCTTACTACATAGAAATCTGCCTTTTGATTCGTGTTCAGATGCCTTGTTTTTTTTATTTCTGCATGAATGCGCACGCCGTTATTCAAACAAACCAATTATATCTTTCCTCTTCATAAGTACCTATCTTCCTTTTACAACTTTCACGCAGCAATGTTAATACATTATCTTTTATTTGTAGTAGTAACAACATGTTTACAACAGTTTTTCGCGCACAAAATTGTCCTTTTTTTCCAAAAAAAATAGCAATTCGGTAAATTGCATGATGTAACGTAGTTCTCATCTCGCCGTATATACATTACATTAAATAGGCTAAGTATTTGGTTGTTTCTAAAGAATATATTGGCTATTACAGTCATATTTGTTTCATATCGACATGTTTCAGAGAGAGAAAGAGAGCGAGCGATATATATATATATATATATATATATATATATATATATATAGTTTGAGAGAGAGAGAGAGAGAGTGAGAGAGAGAGAGAGAGAGAGTGAAAGCGAGCGAGCGAGCGAGAGAGAGAAAGAGAGAGAAAGTTAGGGAGAGGAGGATGAAACAGACAGTCAGACAGTGAGACAAAGATAGAGAGCAAAACGGACAAAGACGGAAGGAGGGAGTGTCGATATTCATATAAATTCCATATAGTTTTATGTATAATTTATGATTTTACAACGTAGATCGAGACCTTATGCCGATATTATCTTACATGTTCACATTACGTCGTAAATGCATTCGCTTTTCGGATGTTAGCACCAACATTTGTGTTTTCACCCCTGAAAAATGCTCTCTGGCAATATTTCAAACCATGCTCATGGTAGTGGTAGCTGTGTTTTGTTTCCTGATAGTGATAAAACAGTCATTTCTACAAAGGCATGAAACGCGGATGTATCCTGATGGCCTACAAGTACCATAAACAATAATAGTACTTCACAAATTCCATCTTTCATAATCTGTGAACTACTTGCTACAAAAAAAACAAACAAACCCTGCTACATAACCGTAGAGATACTTATCACTAGTATGCTCTTTTCTGCCTGGAACACACGCGTTAGCTCAATGCATTTGGTACTTTGAGTTAATTATGACACTTGTCGTCTTATTCAAATAATTTCATATTGTACGAGTATCATCATTCAATCATAAAATGTATCACAATCTCTGCGCCTCCTTACTGGTGATACACTAATGTTTCCGGATGACAAAAATATCGCAAAAAAGAACACGGATGTGAGACATCCAAACAAAAAATTCAAACTTGCAAAAAGAAGATGTATCTGGGGAACTAAACACTCCCGTTTGTCGACAATTCATTACTTTTCTTCCTTGTTGTCTGCAACATCTCTTATCGCAAGCTACATTGTTAACAACGGCATAGTTCTATTATTTCTTTTTTGTTAATTAAAACCTCACAAAACAGCTACGAATTCGTATTCATGCCTGCTAACTATTTTTAAATACAAGCTACACTTCATTCTTGCAAGCTTCACTGTTAAAAGCGGAATACTCGATTCCTACCCTGTAAAGGTCTCACTGAACAGTTGCGATTTCCTGTTATTGCCTGCTACATTATCGTCTCTACACAAAATGCATATATATACACACATATACGCATAATTAATTAATAAGTTATTTAAATTACATTATCAGACACAGTGTCATTGGATCGTTTAATTTATCGTCATACTTCTAAGGATTTATGTATTTGATTTTGAACAAAACCATGACTCCATGTTTTACAAATTTGGTTAAACGTCTCTTTCAAACTAGCAATAATTTTGTCGTGATAAGAGGAAATGACTTTTTGCACACAATCATAATCTCATCAACTAGCAATATACAACACCAACATCAAGTGGACATATTGGCTACAACTGTATTACAACAACAACAATAAAACAACAACAACCCAATAACAAAAGACAATAACAACACAAATTTCATGGAAACGCATAACATAATGCACCGGAAGCTCAGCATTCTTAACATCCCTTTCATACACACGGGCTCCCGGTTTAAAAATGTGATGAACTGCTTGAGGGAAACACCGTTTATCCACCGCCAAGCCAAAAAGTATATTCATAAAACAATAAAACTATATACTTCACAAATTGCACGAAAATGTGAAAAAAACAAAAACAAACAAAAATAGCGACAGTCTTAACTGATTGTAAAGTTTAATATTGTAAAGTTTTATCCATGGGTGTAAAATATTGGCTAAGACGGTGTACAAACTGTAACAATAAAACGTATATAAACTTAAACTAAAAAATAGTTATTGATTTAATTTGCATTCTGGTTTGTGTGTTTTTCCACTTGATTGTTATACCAAGTTTTTCGTTATCTATGATCCTTTAATAGGTAAATAAGAAAAGGTCCTATCAAAATTTTCACAGATATTTAAATTTTTATCTACCTGTAGACAAAGGCAAACAAGGTAAATGTAAATGTGACAAAACACAGAAACGAGACATAACACACAAAAACTTAATGCAAAAATGAATTGCATGCACAATATTATAAAATAGTATATTGTTAAAGAACAAAAGCGATTTCTGAAAATATAAAAAATCAGTAAAAAAAGCAACTTGCAACAAAAAGCTATATTTGCCGGAGAAAGTAATAAACATAAAAATAAGGTAACATTCTGCGACTTCTCCTATGCATGTCGTCCTAATATAATCAACATTCCCCAACCTTATAATCATAAGTTGGAAGTGGAGTTTTGATAATCTATATACACTTACGCGAGCATTCACTCGAGCTTCTTGAAAACATATAACACACTAAGGTCAATGTGTACATTATAACATGACTGCACTTGATATGGGACGGGAATCTGGAGCAATAAGTTACAAATGATAAGATTGCAAGTAAGTACTGACGGAACGTTCCCTTTATAACAAATGAGAAAATGATGATAAAATAGTTTCATTATACAAGTTATGTGGTACAAGTATATATTCTGGAAAAAGTGGTGTTCCATATCTAAGTTGGGGTGGCTGTACTTGTCAGGAAAGACATACCGAGCTACCGTTGGCATCGCAATTCGGAGCGCATGTCCCTGGAACATGGCCAGAGTTGGGATAACAAAATGAACACACTGTCATACGTTTTACGTTAATTGAGGCAAAAAAGGAGCACACACAAAAACATTAAAGACGTCATTGGAGTTATAGCTGTGTTTGCTATTTCTCTGTCCTTCAAATAGAAAAACCACTGTGCAAAGCTTGGACATTTGCCAATCATAAGTAAAATAGTTGTAAACAATTAACAAGTTCACATCTTCCCACCTTAATCCGTATCGTCATAAATTACTCGCTAATGATGGAATGGCTAATAAACGTTTGTTTATTTGTTTGTTAACTTCTATAC
The DNA here is from genome assembly GCA_007844125.1 of Sinonovacula constricta. NCBI lineage: Eukaryota > Metazoa > Mollusca > Bivalvia > Cardiida > Solecurtidae > Sinonovacula > Sinonovacula constricta. The sequence goes on along the minus strand of CM017573.1, from coordinate 16,311,286 downwards.
CGATTGGATTAAGCTACCTGAATCTTTTATAGGAAGATAAGAAAAGGTCCTATGTTAATTTTCACAGGTATTAGAATTTAAACTAAAACTAGACTAAAGCATACAGAGTTAAATGTAAAAGTGACAAAAAAGGCAGAGACACGGTGACAATAGTTACCGTTTTGGACCGATCAGTCAGCAAAAGGGCCGCCTTGGGTGCTTAAACCTGGATTGTGGAGCCCTTCAACCTTGCACTTCCTGAAGGTTTTTCTATCAAACAATCACAGTGTCAAAAATATCCCATCAAACCGAGAGAAATAACAGCAATCACCGGGAGGTAAAGCTAATACAACAATGATATATACAAAAGAAAACAACTCTAAAATAATATTCATTTCAAGCATATAAAGGGGTCTAATAAAATATGTCAGAGCCCTCTACATGCCTTTAATAAATAATATATATATATATATATATATATATATATATATATATATATATATATATATATATATATATATATATATATATATATATATATAATTACATTTCATCTGAACTTGACATGCCATTGATTGTAAAAGAATACAAGGTAAATATATCCAAAATAACCATAAGGCAATGCCATTATTAAATCAATGGAGGCCGCCATCCAATACCGTGGCCAGACACAACAGCCACAGTGAAGCCATTGGCTGTACATTTCTTATACTCCAGATTAGTTAGAACTTATTAAAACATAGACAGTAATAGACACCGACACGCTTATTTTCGTCCCCGTTTCGTTATTTTCCCCGTCATACATCCGAGAGGTTCGTGAATTATCCGAGGCGTTTCGATTGAGCGTGATTTCCTCAACCACACGGAATCGTGGTATTACAGAAGTTATACTATCTCTTAAAGGGCGTAATAAACTACTTTAAAATACGTTATCCTGGTGTTAAATCATTCGTTCTAAGTGTTTGCAGATTAAAACCTTCTATGTTAAGCAGAGAAGATGAACTCATTATGTTTTACTGCAAATAGTTTGGCAGTTCTGGCTTCGAAAATATACACTGAATTGATACATGTATATGATGGTAAAATTTATGTTATTAGAGACAAGATGCATGTAGAATTTCTTTTTTTTTCTTCATTTCTGTTCTTCTGCAAGATGTTTAAAGATGTGTTGCAATACTTGTTGGACTGCCATTTATACTTATTTATGTTAACAACAAAGCTACCTGTTCAGTATGACGGTTTGAAAACATCTCCACGAGCATAAAATTTATCTTGTCATTTAATTCATCTGATCATAATTGTAACGTGTATTTTAATGTACAGCGTACTTTGGTATTCCAATTCCATCTACACATGGACATAAGGCTACGAGCGTTCTTTTCTGACCATTTTGTCCTATCTTAAACTATTTTTTATAACCAAGAATTTTGTGTAGCTGTTTTTATAGAAATGATGATTATCTCCTCGCTCAAATACAATGAGGACATTATTTTTAATTACGGTATACTTTCATTTTAATGACGTCATAAGATTTAAGATTACGTGAACACGTTAAACCAACATTGTTTATGTATCAAAGTGTTCGCCTAATACGTCTCTGACCATTGAACATTGGAGTAAAATAAACAAAACAAAAAACAACAAAAAAACAAAACAAACAAACAACTAAACACACTTCTTTTCAAAATTATGATATGTCATTTATGTAATGAAAATATTTTAACTCAAATAAATAATTCAATGAAAATTGATATCGTTAATCAATTTTTACACTTTATTTTTTAGCATGCCATTTTGACGTGAGTGAGACAATAAATATGTTGAAAATTGTGAAAAAGGTAAAAATGTTATAATGTTGATTCTATTATGGAATTTCGAAAAGTTGGAAAATATTGCCGATACGCTATATTCAATATTTTACTAACAATGATCTGTCCAATGATATATTAGATATGATTATGGTATTATATTATAGAAATGATATTTTATATTTCCTTGAAAAGTGGATTTGATTTTGTTGCTGCTGATAATGTCACTGCTAAGCTGAGTAAAGATCTATTTCATAGAGCATATTCACTGTGTATTTTAATACACGCATTAAAAGGTTGACACACATTACATTTTGGCAGTGAGATAGCTTCTTTGATTTTTTTTCACAATAAATGCTTTGTGATAAAGTTTATCAAATTCTATGAGTTTGGGATGTTAAAAGTTGAATACTTGGTGTTGGTTAAGATTTATTCATGCATAATATTTAATTACTTGTCTGGGAATAAAGCAACAATTTTTAAGAACAGAAAAACAGAAAAATAATCATTGACACGCGTACCTTATACTGTACATTATTTCACATACTTTCATACGGACGTGAATCAGGTTCTGTATTTTGTTTGTTTCTGAAATACATTACAGCAACCAATTATGACCATTATAGCGATGCCCAGTTATTTTGGTAGAGGAAGACCTCAGACAAATGTCTGTGTAGAACCACCGGCACACAGCAGGACAGCTGGAAGAACTACTCACATGAAGTCCTTCGCCCTGAACGGGACTTGAACCCACGCGATGAGAGGCTAAGCTGTCAAAGAAGTTACAAGTCGGCGACTCTACCACTATGCCACGGGCGGCTCTGAATCAAATGCACACAGACATTAACACATGTATGCACATATACACCCTAATACAATGAAGTTTACGTATTCACCCAAGCTCCTTTTCGTGAACATATTCAACACAGTCAAAGCACTGATAAACGCACATATACACGCTGTACAGAACACTTGGACAATCTCTAACTATCCTAAAAGGTAAGATTTGAAAGATTGCTTGTTTTTACATTATCGTTAACGGCTTATTTATATCTCACTTGTTTAATATAATAAACATTTATCTGAAAGAACTATATAAACATTAAAGTATTTAAATATTTTTTCGATGGACGCTGTTATAAGTACTATCCGCAGCATGCCCTACATATGCTGGCAACGATTACGAACAGCACAAAACAAACAAGACACATCATATTATTCAGGCGTGTTCGACAGCCAAGATAGGACAAAGGTTACTTAAGGGTATTATTATTTTTAAACCATTTGCATGGGGTTAATCAATTTTAATGAAATTATATTTTGAGATACAGAAAAGGTCAGTCTTTGTATTTGTACCTGAATAAAACTGTTTGATTAGAGATTAAACATGTGTCATGGCATTAAAGTTGAACACACTCCTTTTTTTAAAAAAAGACTTATTGTTAAAAAATCTTCCATGCAGCACAAGAAAATATATCACTCGTATTTCCTCTTAGAAAGAATGATGTATGTAACAAGAAAACAGGAACAGTTCCAACCTAGTG
>CM017573.1:16270776-16307855 GCA_007844125.1 Sinonovacula constricta | reverse complement strand
AAAAAACAAATATTTTACGACAAAAAAAAAACCCAATGCATTATATATATTTTTATTGGAAAAACATCATCATAATATGAAACAATGGTCTGAATTACTTAAGAAATGACTAGTGTAAGCACAGACATAAAATATATGGTTTAATATAAAATGACTAGTGTTTTTTACATAAAATTTATATTGTAAGTATGGCACAACTATGGAAATATTGTCACAACATATTTGTAGGTAAGAAGGAATGTGGAGTAATGTGTCATGTACAATGAACCAATGCATTAACTATATTATACTGGTAATACTGTCATAATAGAATTAAACAATATATAAATGGCAATCTGAGACAAAATACTTTGGAGATCTATGTTGCAAAATTTTATAAATTTAAGGGTTCGAGCATTCCTGGGGACTTCCAAACAAAGAAAAGGTCCTCATTCGGACCACCACTACAATAGTGGTAGAATGTAATGTCAAAGCTCAACTGAATGTTTTGAACATAGTAGTACCTTTTCTTCCTATCAGATAGATAAACATAAGAAAGTGAAACTGCTTCATAGTTGTCTTTTTCTGAAAGAAGACTTTCAAGACTGGCATACTTTTCTGCGACTACAGCAGATCGAGGTTGACCAGGGATATGCTTGATTCTTGTATGTATGCCATCATCGGGGGACCTAGCTGGGTGGGTAGGTTGTAAATATCAAGGATCCTTTTTTGTTGATCACACATAAAATCAGAAAACTTTGAAAAAGAGCTTGCTAGGCAAAGTACAGCTTCTTTTAATGGCTTCATTCTCTTACTGTCAATACAAGGGTAAGTAAGAATACGAAAGAGCGATTGGGAATGCTCATTCAACTTTACTTGCTCTATGGCCTTAACTTTGTGCTTATGCCCATACATATGGGGTAAAGGGGTTATTATTAGTAATTAAATGTTTGGTGGAGGGGGTGCTAATCAAAAAAGATTAGCTTACCAGGCATAGTTTTTATGTTTCTTTTGATTGTCATCTTGATGCCTTTCTTACTGCTGGTCTATGGGAAAATATACTTGGCACTTTAAACCATTTTTTCCTTGACTTGGCGGTGGGGGGAAGGGGGTAGTCTTCAAAATAACATAATTTGGAAGATAATTTAAATTTTGATTGGAACTAAAGGCTAAATGACAACGTATCCATTTATCCAATTAGTCAGCCACGCAGGTCTGAGCTTTTTATCGTTAGGAATCTTGTAAAAATTGCATGTGGCACCTCGAGATCTCTCGTGGTTACAACCTTCAGCACAGCAGAAATCGTTCTGTCCCATAGCAAAATAAAATTATCTAAGCGAGTAAAGTTCATTTAAAACATATAAATACAAGTTCTGGTGAATTGGTGTAGCATTTTTATTCACTTTGTCCCTCTTTTTGTGTGTAAAGAAGAAACGAAAGTAAGTCAGCTGTTCTATGTTTACACGCGAGCACATAAACGGAACCCCCCTGACCTCAAATCTCGCGGAGCGAGATTGCACGAGATTTCGTAAATTCGAAAAGGTCAATAATTTTGCTTGCCATGAGGACTGTTACTCACCAAAACATGTTATTCACGAGCGAACTGTTAAATTTGAATTTATTTAGGACAGAAACCCAAAGAAAAAAGAAAGAAAAAAAACACATCGTGGTTCCAACGAACAGTTTGACTGGATCAGTATCTCTGAACGCTTGGATTTCGCGTTGTTCTCTTATTATCAAGCGTCTACATGATTACAGTTATGATAAATTGCATACGAGTAATATACGTCGTTACCGAACACATTTTCCCCGAACGAAATTGTCGTTTATCGATTCACTGAACATTGGAATTATTTAAGAAAATTTCACTAACAAATTTGATGTTTTTTTGGATTGGGGACTCAATCCAAAACCTACGCGCACGCGAACGCTTAACAGAATTCCGATTTGGCATGGCCTAACCAAGCGATGGTCAACAAGCAAAGAAGAGTTTTTCTCTAGAGTCTCTCGACTTGAAAAAGCTGCAATGATATATCCAGATTTAGTTTTACGTTCCGACAGGTAGATTGTACTATCTAGAACATTGGACAATTATTAAAGGGGAGTAATTCTATATCACGGGCGGTACATTTGTATAAAGGGAAGTAATTACCAGACTCGGGCGAACTCGTTACTTGCACCATTTAATTTGCACTACACAATAATTATCGACCTTAGAAATACTGAGCGATGCCTTTTCACTTACGATGATATAAATGAAGATTTTCTATTTTAAGCAAGTAATGCTTATGTGGAGGATTTTGTTCGCATTAGCAATTTAGAATACGAGATTGAGACAGCGGTGGCAAATTTTGTGCAGCAGGCTAATTTCTCACAAAATAGTGTATATAGTTTACAGCAACAACTCAGTGGCTGGACTTACAATAATCTTCAATATGTGGTAAAAAGTTATAATATTGGCAATGTAAAATAAAATACCGGAAAGTATATTATACAAACAAACAAGACTTTTATGAATCGGCAAAAACATATTTCTGTTGGTGTGATGGCATGTGTAATTGGAATAAAAACTTCAGGATTCTTACTCCTGAGTTTATTTTATATTCTACAGCCAACTTTTTGTAGCATACGCATTGTACAGTCCTGTTCAGCCAGTGGTTGTACTGTGGCTGTCGTGCCAGCTACTGAATGGCGGACGGTCACGTGGCAATACAAATGGCGGCCTCCATTGATATGAAAATGGCATTGTCAATATGACGTTATTAGCCGAGGTGTTCCGATTGTTTGTCACCTTGTATCCCAATCAAGGTAGGCAGTTGATTTACAGCGTACTTAAAGTTCTTAAAGACAAAATGGTTAAAAGGTGCTAACAAGAATTTTTGTGAAAATATATTGAGGTCACAGCTTGATTCTGGCATAGAATAGAACAAAAATGCAATTTGCAATTTTACGATATATTGCCACTGTTTGTGTTTTTATTTTGCTTGAATATATATACATAATATATATATATAAATGGTAGAACTATTACCACTGTTATAGTATATATATATATATATATATATATATATATATATATATATATATATATATATATATATACTATAACAGTGGTAGTAGTTCTACCATTTGTAGGACAAAATCCATCCCGGAAATCAAAGCGCTGAAAGCGTTGGAAGACTGGCGCGCCGGTTGAAAGCGTAATTCTAAGGGGGTAATCAAGATGTCTTGAACGGCGAAATGCACATTAAGGAATTGGACAGATTGCTGTTGATGTTCTTACATTGGCTGTCATAGGGGAGCAATGAATAACAATTAGTAGTTTTCATATAAGAATTTAGTGTAACAAAACTTTGAAAAACATTTGAATATGAACAAAAGGGAGTTGGAGAAGAACAAAAGAATCAAACATTTCCTGCACAGATATCATTACTCGAAACATATGAAACTATGTGTATGTTCTTTTCGTTTGTGACAGTCACTATCAACAACATTAGGAAATAATTCAGTATATTCAGGGATTTCAACAGATCCAGATATTTGCATTTTGATGCAAGGAAAATTGAGGTTTTCCAGTTTTGACCTCACCTAAATCTTAGGTTGGGGGTCATTTTGATGCAGAAGCGCAGGATAAGTGGTCTAATTTTGCAAAAATAACCATAAATGTAGTATGTATAGCATTTAAAAAATGAAGTAAATACTAATTGGACCCTTGTAAATATATGGAAATGAAGTTAAAGCAATTTTACAATTAGTTAAGTTCGTGAACACATGATTTGACTTGTGTCAATCTGATCATGACCTCATGAAAATTGTCAAAGAAATTCTCAACAAAAGTGAAAGCTATTGAAATCCCTGAGTATACAGTACTGTAGTGATAACCATTAACCTGGCTGTTGTAATTGGTTCCTGCAGTAGAAGTACAGTGATTGTCAACAGTAGCACAGCATAAAGATTACGTGAACGGTTGCGGTCATCAGTATTGTAACATATATGTGCATATACAGTAGGAAATAAATAATGAAACATACCAGAAAACTGTATTCCACCAATGGATGTCACTGCTACCTTAATATTGCTTAGGAAACTCTCAATCCACAGAAGCTTACAAAAATGGCAACCCACGCTAGATTTTCCCGCAATTTTGGTCACGTGACTGATTTGTTTATAATCGTAGCCTCCTGTATTTAGGTCTAGATTTCAAGACAAAAAAAAATGCCGAGATCAGTTAGCTTATTAAACTAACACCACACCACAAACGTTACGAAAATGCATTATCTGAAGTAAACAATAAAAACCTTCTAGTTCTAATGCAGTTATGATCAGCTTCCGCCACAACTGAAGTAGTGTCAACAATGAAATGCACAAGGCCCACGTAACTTAAGAGAATGAAACAGTTACAATCCTAATTTTTACGTCGATCGCAACAATGCATTAACAAAAATATTTGCCAACTAACTTACCGTCCTTGAGAGCTGAGCAGAAACTCGATCAAAAGCACTCCGATCTATCCAAAATGACGACCAACGCTATCTTCCGATTGTCACGTGACTGATTTGTTTATAATCGTTCTTTTAATATCCTTTCAAATTTGTTCGAACAACAACATTACATTGTTTCCTTGTTTTTATTTGTCGCATTTCCTTAGAAATGTTCGCATTACTTCGTAATATTTGTGTTTTCTAAAAACGCACTACTTCTTATGCCGCACAACCACGAAATCTTTCAGGCGTAACTAAACTGCTCATGCATATCCAGTTGCTTGTTCACTGCCGTAGCTGGTCATGATTTCACTCTACATTTGTTCGATGGAATTTTTGGCATGGACGCTCCAAAATTACACTGAAACTTACTATCAATTGATTAGCATTCGTGGAATGGTGTGCTGGATTGTGCTTCACACGTGTGCAGAACATTTCGGCCTGCACTCGCGGTAACCACAATTCCCCGCTTACTTGAAGACGCTCTCGTGGGCGCAATGATACACCCGAAGTTAACGACCGCGCGGCGCCGTGTTCACAGCATAGTTACTTAAGACTGGCGCATGCGCACCAGTCTAAAAAATCCCTTACCTTAATTTTAGCATAGGTGGGCAAAATCTAAAATTCAACAAAAAACAAAACACACAAAAAACAACAACAGACATTCAGACAAAAATCACTACCGTAAATTAATTACTGTGAAATATATCTTGAAGTTGGAATTTTATCAGAAAAAAAAATCCGATGTTATTCTCAAGGTATTTACGAGACTTAACAGTGCGAACCCAATAAACATTATTGCAAAATGTGGACAATTTACATGAGGGGAATTATCCGCATTGGAAACAATCCAAATGAACAGAACACAATGGTAGCTAGTTTGACAATCTGTTGTCTAAGTTTCAATAAACGCGTTGCTTGCTTGGTGTGCCGAAACTCCAAACTTTTTTGTCACTTTGTTTATTCTACGATAATTACTGATAGTTTATTTTGTTGATTCCAACATCTTATAAAGCCTTCGAGGCGAATCAGCACTGTTTTGTTTGTCACACCATTTATTTGACCCTCAACTCGAAATGTTGTAAAAAAATAAAAATAGAACGAGTTTACATAAATACTGCACATCAAAATTATGCACAGATTAGTGTTGCTATATATTATTGTTATCATGCGAGGCTAAGAAAATCAGAAAGCACGAGGCTTACCACCATCAACAGTTTTTTTTCTTCAAATGGATTATAAAAAGGAAACATTTAAATTTACCGCTACTGCTCCTCCCCTTCATGATCTGACATTCCAATGCGATACACGAAATTCATGCGCGTGCATAAGTAATTCGGCTATAAGAAATAGTTCTATTTTACAATTAAAAATAGGACAGTAAACATTTTTTTTTTCACTATACATAAGGTTGTAATTTTATCCATTACGATAGTTAAAAATAATGGTTGGAAAATAACAACAACAAAAAGCACAACACCCTCGTATAAAGTTTATTATGTAATGTCAAGGCCGTATAACATTAAAGTTGCTACACACATGGCAATAAGAAACGCGAATTACGTTCGGGTTTTATGTGTGTTTGTGGATATAACAAACAGTTTGCTCATGGATTTTAACTGTTCATGACAATGAAATTCTGAACATTGAATATAGCGCCATAAAATTGCGAAGATAGTTGTGTTTTTGACAGGATGACTAGCGAATTTTGTTGAAATGTTGGGATTGGAGGTGGTGTGCTGGCGTTCATGTTTAAGTCAAGCATCTGTGATTTGTTAGCACATTTGTCAAGACTTGAGCAGTCAGCTGTATTTGGTTCAACTAAAGATTGAGCTCTATCTAAACCACTTGAATGTTCATCATGTAACGACATTTGTTCATTTGGGTCTGTCCTCAGATTAGCCAGCTGATTGCTGCACTCTGAGACAGTCACAGATTCAAGATCAATTTCCTTCTAAAAATGTTCGGATTACAGCCAAATTTTGCCTCGAAATCCTCGTAGCTCTTCTCTGCAACACTGCTTAGGTTTTCACACGATTCTTCATCACATTCTTTCAATTTACACCAAATAACATCAAAACAACAGGTCGACAGTTGTTTTTATTTTTGCAGACTACATTTTCGTTCTTTTATTGATTTTATTACTATTCCTAAACAGTTTAAATCATGTGCCTGTAATACATTTTGCTTCAGATTTTTGTAAATGTGCACATTTTGATTAATAAAGCTTATCAAATTTTCAACATCCTTGTTAAATTAAACTTCGGGAGATTAAGATCAACTGTCCGGTTAGCTCAGTCGGTTAGGGCGCCGCTCGTTAAATTTTCAATCCTGCAGGACAGAGATCGAAACCGCGCTCATTCCTTATGTTTAATGGCTTCATTTGCTCTATTTAACAAATCTTTATATTATGGACATTTTTGGGGTGATCACAAGCCTAATTACATGATAAACAAGTTTCGCTGACGTAAACATTCCTAATCGTTTCGTAAAAAATCTCTCGAACACCCAACAGAAATATAAATTCAGCAGAAATATAAATTCAGGCAATATTGTTGCATATCTGTTAAGCATTAATCCGCCAGTACTGCAGTAGTTGTTCGCTGAAGAAATTGCGCAAAGATTTTTTTTCTCCCATGATATGCAAACGACGATCGATGGGGAAATGGAGCAACAAATGTTATTTACCTGCATTTTATGTGTCAACTCGAAGGGCAGTAGGCTTTGTGTCGGCATATTTTTTGGATGAATTCGAACCAGTTTTCAACAATAAAGTTAGGTTGCTTAAGGTTTAAGTTTTCACATTTTCAGACTTTCAGGGTCAGGTTAATAAAACCATTTAAAACTATTAAACTTTTGTCCAGATACACCTCAGAACACATCTCCGACATTTTTCTGGACCCCCTAGAAAGTATGTCATATTCGGGCTTCGGTCCCCCGAGATGAAAAGTTCTGGATCCGAGCCTGTCTGTATCTCTATGTTTACCACTGAAGATACCAGCAGCTCTGGCTTTAACACAGCGGTGGAGGAGGCGTTACGGTGTCTTGTGTCGGGCGTATCCAATGTTGAGAGATATGTAGGGGAGTGCGAGCGCTCAAAATCCGCTACTGGATGCATTCGCATGCAAAGGATTTAAATCTAATCGGGATACCTTTCATTTCACATACAATAGAAATGGTCCATTTCCACCAAGTTGTTGCGAATAATGAATATTGGCGAAATATCTCCATAAAAGAAGAGTCCTTGCATGTGGCTAAATAATAGTAATAAGTTAACACACGAAAGTTTTCTTTAAACGTTGTGTCAACCATGGACGGGATGGACGAGCTAGACGAAGAAATAAATGAAGAAGATATTGCCCAAGTCATAGAGCTGGATGATAATGGTGGTATGTGATGTTTTCAATGTGTCATGGTTAATGTAAGTAGTTTTCGCGTTGCGGATATCAGTTTTTTAAGTTGCATTTCGGACTCATTTTACATGGATTACATTATATATCTCCATATCCTGCCATCTTTTACGATTATAACACTTAATCAGGCGCAGTAGATACATGCAATAAAGCCGACGAAACGGTCCGAGATCAAGCTGTGTCATTATTTTAAGTATAAGGCACTTCTCAACCTTGTCCAACAAAGAAGCCACGCCATCGCATATGTTACTTTTATTCTTCATCATTTTATATGCTGATATTGATGGTTTACTTTTTATCAGATATGTTAGGCCCCCCCGCCTCATAGAATTATGGTCATATCATAACCTTACCATTTTGTAATGGTACAATGTTGATTGATTAGTAACCATTGTGTTAGTCATATGGTAATAGTTCAAAAATCTATTGGTCAATTTGTAACCTTCAGGGTTGTCACTAGAAATATTTTGAGCAGGCTCAATTAACTTTTGAGGAGGCTAGGCTATGCGAGCGCCGAAGGTGCGAAGCGTTGCTAGGGGGTTCGGGGGCATGCTCTTGACTGATTTTCATTTTTTTTTCAAATTTGAGGCGGCCCGATTTTCATTTTAGGCGGTCAAATCGGCTGCCAGCTGCCTCCTAATAACAACCCTGACCTTTGAAGTTATGTTGTTGACAAGTGGATAAATATCTGTTTATATTATCAGGGTTCGACATTAAGGACCGACCGAACGACATTCCCTAGTAGATCGGTGGTTCGGTCTAGCTAAGTCCTAGGCTAGCTGGACCGACTGGTCGTGTTCTATATCGGACAAGCTTCGCCAAAAATCTACATATGAATAAATCAAGTAAAAAAATATTTATAATGTTTAAACTCGGTCGCTATTGACGCTTGTCGATACAGTTTCTTGGGAAACCCGTGTGCTTTATTTAGCAGTATATAAACATAGTAACAACCTTGACATGCGTTCACTCATTGGCTGGTGTTTTCAGAACGAGGCTTTGTCCCCTACGCACTTGTCAAATATCCGTATTTGTCGTAATACTAATTGTGAAACGGATACAAATGCTTTTTTCTTCATCTATCATCTTATTTTCTAATGTTTACGGAACTGTCCTATTATTATTTTTATACAATTTAAATAAAACTGCGAGGGGTACAAAAGCACGAATTCTATCTGTAATGTTGAGATCTCAAGTATTACGACAACAGACTATACAGGGCACTAGACAGCTTTTGGGGACAGGTACCCATACCCTCAGGGAGGGGAATTTCGTGTCGTTTTAAGAAAAAAAAGACAAAAAGGGGAATTTTATTAAGTCATATACACATTTTGATTTTAGTGTCACACTAACTCCTTAGAACCCTAACACTGTTTTTTACCACATATCTCAGACTGGTTATGTGTACTTAGTCTTCTTGTTAGGTGAGTGCCTAACTGAACTCCACGGGAAATATAGGCAGTTGGCTCGCCATTAATGGAACTACTGTACATGAATTCACAATATTTGCAGCAGTAACCCCCCTTTGAGGCACTATAGTACAGCCATTTAAAAGTACTTTCATACCGTGTGGTATCAAAAAGACGGTTGTCTGGCACCATTACACATTTTTCATTATTACTTGTTGCAAACGTCAGTCTCAATATCAGACTCGGAGTCTGAATCAGTACTACTGTCAGAAGATTCATAAGAAATGCTACTGCTAACGTCTGCTTTCTGTTTTTTTGTACAGGGCTCTTCACTTACGTCATTTTCAATACTAGATATAGTAGGTTCTGGGATCGAAGACAGTGACTGCTGTTTAAAGAGGAAATCGATTTTTTTTTTGCAATTTTCTGAAGTTTTTGAAGTGATCTTCTTACGATAGTGCTTTTGATTGTGCGACATTTTTGTTTACAACGGCCATATCCGAGAACTCCAAATTTGTCAGGGGAAATTACTCGTGAAGGATTCTTTTAATTAGACTCTTACACAGTCGTTATCGGTAAATAAACGTGTCAACCTAAGCCGAGACATGCGCAGTAAAACGGTGTTTTTATATGGGTTTCGTACTCAAAAATGTTCGCGAAAAGTTTTACGTGTATTTTCGGGCGACCCTTTCGTTTTTGTTTTTTTTTCATTTTCGAGGGGAATTTTTTTCATAGATAGGGGAAAAAAACATACTATTTTGATAGGGGAATGGGGCCGATATTCGGCCCCAAAAACGGCCAAACGAGTGCCCTGCTATAATACGGTTTGTTTATAATGCACTATGCGCAGACGACACAAAAATGTCGAGTAATGTACTTAAGTTTGATTTTTCGTCCGACAAAAAAGAAAAAAAAGACGGACGACAGTATGAAACGAAAGAGCAAGGATGCTTCAATGAAACTGTGTGACAAAACAAAGCGGATAAGATCGTTTTGTCCAAAATGAACAGATGAGTTTAGTTGGCTAGATTTTGAAGAAAAAGAGCCATCTTATGTTTTGTAAGACATGCAGATTTGTTGTCTGTACGGACGATTTCAGAATCGACAATATAAAGGGGCATTCTAAATCTGAACCCCATATAGACGGTGTCGACTTGAAGCAGTTATAGTGCTGTCTTCACTGTGTGTAGCATGCCGTGACCATCTGGCATGATACCACACCTAGTCACATTATCCTGACACCGGGCCAACCAGTCGTGGAACTACCCTTATATTTGCTTGAGCGTTAGCAAGGGGGCTATACCACTACCTTTTTTAAATACTTTGGTATGTCGCGGCCCGGGATCGAACCCGGGGCCTCCCGTACCGGAGCCAACGCTCTACTAATTGCGCTACCAGGTCCGGTAGAAATTAAGTATAATCATACCTAAGTTGCATTAATAGAATGTTAAGTTTCATACTTATTTTCTAGTCATAAATGTCGCATACTTAGTTATATTGATGTGTTATTGCAAGACGATGCTTGAACTCATATAGCAATTTAATTTAAGTATGTCTTGTATGTGTATTATGCGTTTTACATTTTGGTCTAGTCCAGTTTAGGTCAGGTCTAGTAAGTTTTCTAAGTTACTGGACCACTGGTCCACCTCTCAAAAAAGTTAACGTCGAACCCTGATTATACATATTTTTATAATTTTTATATTACAACATGTATTGTCTGATTGCATTATTTAACTTTGTTAGAAAGATGTCCTTTTGTGAGAGTTCGTGGTCTAGAGGTTAAGACGGACTCCGGATCGGAGGGTCCTGGGTTCGAACCCTGAAACTGACCAAGTGATGTTAGTCCTTGAGCAAGACTATTTACTGCACATTGCTCCATGTATTCAGTACCTGAGTACTGGTTCTACCCAGGAAGTGGACAGTCAAGAGGGATAAATATAAGTTAAAAAAACTTGTTTCCCAATTGACTATTAATAAATAGGTTTAAACTAAAGACCTCCTTTTAATATTTTAATATTGTGTAATTGTCTGTGAAATTGGATATTTATGAAAATATTTCTGTTATTAACACTTGAAAATAAACATTCATGTATTATGTAAACTCACATTAATAAATGTTGTTCTTTTTGTTGTTGTTTTTTATTTGAAATGTCAGTACGAGGTATATTGCAATATATAATGAATATTTGCTGTATAGGTGAGTGGAACAAATTATCAAATTATGTGTATGAAAAGGTGTAATTAATAAAACAATAATAACAGGTATGGAGGTGATAATAATAATTGCAATAAATTCAGATGATTATTATAATTGTGATCCAAAATCAACACACCATTGCCAACAATGCACTGCTTTTGGAAGTCTTTAATTACATCAATGACTCCTAGATTGAAAATGCGATGTGGGTGCCAGTTGTTGGTATATGGGAACAGAGAGGTCAGATTATGACTGTAAAGTGTGGCAAAGACGTTTAAATAGCCATGTTTTCTACGTGGGTGGAATACTCAAAAGGAAGAATGCTAGCGAAAAATCTTCTGTGATAGCTGTCTCGTGTATGTTCAAAATAAATATATGGACATGGTGATTGTTGATGTGCTTGTAAACATGCGCTAGTATGTTAAGTTTGAAATAAAGTTTTATAAAAATGAATTAGTTTCCTTCTCTTCATGGAATGTATGCATCGTTTGAAAATATGACACTATGGAATGTGTCATAAAATTAGATCGCTCATTTGAAAAATGATAATGAGCTTTTCAATTAGCAAGACTTTCAAGTATTTCAGGAATGTCACACCTCATGTACATCTAAAAAACAAAATTAAATTTAAACTGTAGGTCTTTTAGAACACATTATTAAAATGGTAATCGAAAAAAATAGTTAGAAAAATATTTTTAACTTTTAGATTATTAAAATAAGAATAATATGCAACAATAATACAGAATTTTGCAATATTTTCTAAATATTTTGCAAAACCATTCAGATAAAATTAAAATCGTGAGGTTAAATAACAAATTAGAAATCTGTTCCAAGCTAAGTTTGATCAAAGTTATTGGAGACCATAACAAGGTGCAAATGGTCCAATTATCACCTTGTTTGGATTTCACTAGCCTTATCAACTTTTAGTGAAGGTTACTTATAGATTTTTGAATGGTTACGATATGACCAAGACAATGGTTATGATTCCACCAAAATTATAAGGTTACGAAATGGTAAGGTTATGAAATGACCACATACCCCCCCCCCCCCCCCCCCCCATACAATGCAGCAAAACCTAAATTAAAGTTGCTCCCCATAGCTTACTCAAAACCTCCGTAATAATGAAAATATAAAAGACAATGAATTCTTTAATTTTACTTACCCTTTTAGCCATGTAAAAAAGAAAACAATAAATTAACTCATTATATCAGAGTGTTTTGACAATTATTGCCATCTTGGAGCGGTTATTACATTATACCGAATGCAAAAGAAAAAAGAGAGAAGAATTCAAAATGCTAAATGGCTCGCTACATTCATCTTGAAAAAAACAAATCCTCCAACTGACATTTCAGACATTCGATTCCACTTACAATAATACTGACTGTACACAAACCTTTTAATTATTACCTCTAGACTTAAATCTGTCTTCTTGACAAGATAAAAAGTTAAGTCCCAACAAACGCACAAATCTCCTCACTGCTACAGGGTTGTCACTAGAAATATTTTGAGCAGGCTCAATTAACTTTTGAGGAGGCTAGGCTATGCGAGCGCCGAAGGTGCGAAGCGTTGCTAGGGGGTTCGGGGGCATGCTCTTGACTGATTTTCATTTTTTTTTCAAATTTGAGGCGGCCCGATTTTCATTTTAGGCGGTCAAATCGGCTGCCAGCCGCCTCCTAATGACAACCCTGACCTTTGAAGTTATGTTGTTGACAAGTGGATAAATATCTGTTTATATTATACATATTTTTATAATTTTTATATTACAACATGTATTGTCGGATTGCATTATTTAACTTTGTTAGAAAGATGTCCTTTTGTGAGAGTTCGTGGTCTAGAGGTTAAGACGGACTCCGGATCGGAGGGTCCTGGGTTCGAACCCTGAAACTGACCAAGTGATGTTAGTCCTTGAGCAAGACTATTTACTGCACATTGCTCCATGTATTCAGTACCTGAGTACTGGTTCTAATCAGGAAGTGGACAGTCAAGAGGGATTAATATAAGTTAAAAAAACTTGTTTCCCAATTGACTATTAATAAATAGGTTTAAACTAAAGACCTCCTTTTAATATTTTAATATTGTGTAATTGTCTGTGAAATTGGATATTTATGAAAATATTTCTGTTATTAACACTTGAAAATAAACATTCATGTATTATGTAAACTCACATTAATAAATGTTATTCTTTTTGTTGTTGTTTTTTATTTGAAATGTCAGTACGAGGTATATTGCAATATATAATGAATATTTGCTGTATAGGTGAGTGGAACAAATTATCAAATTATGTGTATGAAAAGGTGTAATTAATAAAACAATAATAACAGGTATGGAGGTGATAATAATAATTGCAATAAATTCAGATGATTATTATAATTGTGATCCAAAATCAACACACCATTGCCAACAATGCACTGCTTTTGGAAGTCTTTAATTACATCAATGACTCCTAGATTGAAAATGCGATGTGGGTGCCAGTTGTTGGTATATGGGAACAGAGAGGTCAGATTATGACTGTAAAGTGTGGCAAAGACGTTTAAATAGCCATGTTTTCTACGTGGGTGGAATACTCAAAAGGAAGAATGCTAGCGAAAAATCTTCTGTGATAGCTGTCTCGTGTATGTTCAAAATAAATATATGGACATGGTGATTGTTGATGTGCTTGTAAACATGCACTAGTATGTTAAGTTTGAAATAAAGTTTTATAAAAATGAATTAGTTTCCTTCTCTTCATGGAATGTATGCATCGTTTGAAAATATGACACTATGGAATGTGTCATAAAATTAGATCGCTCATTTGAAAAATGATAATGAGCTTTTCAATTAGCAAGACTTTCAAGTATTTCAGGAATGTCACGCCTCATGTACATCTGAAAACAAAATTAAATTTAAACTGTAGGTCTTTTAGAACACATTATTAAAATGGTAATCGAAAAAAATAGTTAGAAAAATATTTTTAACTTTTAGATTATTAAAATAAGAATAATATGCAACAATAATACAGAATTTTGCAATATTTTCTAAATATTTTGCAAAACCATTCAGATAAAATTAAAATCGTGAGGTTAAATAACAAATTAGAAATCTGTTCCAAGCTAAGTTTGATCAAAGTTATTGGAAACCATAACAAGGTGCAAATGGTCCAATTATCACCTTGTTTGGATTTCACTAGCTTTATTCACTTTTAGTGAAGGTTACTTATAGATTTTTGAATGGTTACGATATGACCAAGACAATGGTTATGATTCCACCAAAATTATAAGGTTACGAAATGGTAAGGTTATGAAATGACCACATACCCCCCCCCCCCCCCCCCCCATACAATGCAGCAAAACCTAAATTAAAGTTGCTCCCCATAGCTTACTCAAAACCTCCGTAATAAGAAAATATAAAAGACAATGAATTCTTTAATTTTACTTACCCTTTTAGCCATGTAAAAAAGAAAACAATAAATTAACTCATTATATCAGAGTGTTTTGACAATTATTGCCATCTTGGAGCGGTTATTACATTATACCGAATGCAAAAGAAAAAAGAGAGAAGAATTCAAAATGCTAAATGGCTCGCTACATTCATCTTGAAAAAAACAAATCCTCCAACTGACATTTCAGACATTCGATTCCACTTACAATAATACTGACTGTACACAAACCTTTTAATTATTACCTCTAGACTTAAATCTGTCTTCTTGACAGTTAAGTCCCAACAAACGCACAAATCTCCTCACTGCTGCAGCTATCTAAGCTTGAGTATTTAAATAGTCATTTGACTATGAATGAATTTTCTCAAACATTTATTTTCTTTTGATAGAAATTTCTGAGAAGCTCTGACTACCAGTACTTGTTTAACACCTTGTTACCAACCTCCTGTATAGCATAGTGTACATTTTACGCAGAAACAGTCGTTGAAAAAAGATGATGGACCAACTTCATATGCTAATAAATTTTCATTAAATTGTCTGGTTCATAATATTTTGCTTATCAAGGGTCCCTTGCTTTTTAAATTTTTTTATTTTTGAAGACTGTAGAGTTATTGTTAATATTGTTGAATCACCATGTATGTATTACTTGTTGATTTGCAAATATTTATAATGGACCATCAGTAAAACATTTGCATTTGCTTTTTGTCCTGCCCACATAAGATCTACTGTTTGATTGTTTATAGTGATTGGAGATGCAATGGGTGATGTTGACTTGAATGAAGGAGATGAGGAGGGGATGGAAGCATCTGGTGTGGAGGTGAAGGACATGGCAGACCTGGTTTTTGACAAACACACAGGTAAATTTTAACAACACTGACAATAATCTTTATCATGTTCAAGCAAGAACATGTTTATAGCAAAATAAGTATTGATTCAACAAGTGGAAAAATTATACATATATAAAGTGAAATTTTCAAAGAGAAGCATATTAATTTAGATCAAAATGTAAACATGGGCGTTAACTAAAAGTAGTATAATCTGATATGTATTCACTGTTTGTCTCCCTTTAACTTTATATGAGACACTGACCTAGTTAAATGACACTTTGTGGCGGTAGCACATGCTTGGGGATTTATTCTGGCTGGTTGGATTAACCGTAAATGTGAGTTCTTTTAATTGCATATTTGTTTTAAGGTTTTAGGTACTGTTTACGTGTGTCTTTACATTTAGGACAAGTTAAAATAAAATGATTCTGTTTCTGGCTGGTGCATGTTGTAGTTGGTGCATGTTCTGAGGGCTCTAGGTGTGTTAATGTATCGGTCGGTTTCTATGTGTAAGGAGTGAGAGCTGACTCTTAATTGTGTTGATGATATTCTGTATTTCTTTGTTATAATTTAATCTAGATATGATGCTCGTGTATAGCTGTGTTTAAAGAGACTGTATGACTAGAGTTTACTTGAGTTGTTAATTCTGGAATACCAAGATTGTTTATATATATCTTTGATTCTCTGTATTATTTGTGATGTATTAATCGGTTCTGTCTGTTGGTTTAACTATGTTTGATTCAGACCAAATTCTTGTAATGTAACTTTGATATTGTATGAACAGTTTGCTTTTTTTTGAGATCCATTGTCTGCCATGACTTTTAACATTTTGTATGATTTGTGTAAAAGTGAATACTCTGTACTGTGTACGAGTTTTGACCAGTATTATATTAAAATGATTTTTCTTTGGATGCTCATAGGCAGCAGGCCTAGTTTGCCATTCAGCGCGTCTATATTGGTTGACTTTTTGACGCCTTATATTTTTCTGCAAAACTTATTTTGTATTAGTTTTATGTCTTTGCATTCATGAAAACCAAATATTTCGGAGCCATATTTAAGTGTTGCAACAACCATAGTACTGTATAGCTTGATTTGTTCAGATATGGGTAAGTCTGTTTGGTTGAGTATAATGAACAAATTGTGTAAAGCGTGAGATGCGTGTTGTGCCACTCGCTGTTGTGTTCTGTGCCAATTGTTATTTTTGAAAAGGTGAACCCTAAGATACTTGAATGACTTGACAATTTCAATTTTCTGGCCATTTATGTAGAGATCATGTGATGTGTGTTGACCATGTTCAAAATTCATTATTTTTGTTTTATTGGTATTAAGTTTAAGACCCCATATGCTGCAATAATCTTGAATTTGGTTTAGTATATTTTGTAATGATTCTGGTGAATATGCGAATACTGCTGCATCATCAGCAAATAGTAACATCAATAGTTTAGTTTGTCCTAATGTAAATACATCTGCATTGTCTGTGTTGATGCTTTTGATAATGTCGTTAATTAAGGAAGAATAAACTTAAAATGCTGCTTGCAGGATCTCCTTGTTTGACACCTATTGTGCATGTGATATATTCTGTATAGTGGTGTTGTTTTATTTTTATACATGACTTGATAGAGGATTGCATTGCCTTAAGTGTATTACTGAGTTTAGAGCTAACGTTTTCTGTGAGAAGTTTTTGCCAAAGTAGTGACCTGTCTATGTTGTCAAACATTTTTCCCAGTCTAAATATGCGACATAATTTTTTGTTTTCTTCAAGTGTTTTGGTTATAAGTGCATTTAATATAAATATTCAGTCAACAGTTGATTTTCCCTTTTGAAATCCATATTGGTTATGAATGAATGTGTTGTTTTCTTTGGCCCACTGTGAGAGTCTGTTTGAAAGTAAAGTTGAATATATCTTTGCGATAATGTTTATTAAAGTGATTCCTCTGTAATTTATAGCTTTGTTTGGGTCCGCACTTTTAAATATTGGAACTATTTTTCCGTGACCCCATGCACTAGGATATTCTCCTTTTGATGATAGTTTGTTAAACAGGGAAAAATGAAATTGAGATAATATGTTATATGTATCTTTAAGCAATTCAGCATTTATTGTGTCAGGCCCTTGGCTTTTTGAATTATTTTGCGTAAATACTGCGCGCTTTACCTCGGCTTCAGTGAAAGGGCGATCCAAAAAATCGGATCGTATGTTTGTTTCTGTTTGTTTTGTGTTGTTTGTATTTTGACTGTTGTCATTGTCATCTGCTGTTTGTGTATGGCTGTATAGTGAATTAAAGAGGTTGAATAGATTGTTTTCATAAAGTAGCTTTTGTGTTTGTTTTGTATTGTTTTTCAATGTATTTCCAAAATTGTTTTGGTTCTTTCGTTGCTATCTGTGATTACCTTTTGCCATCATCCTTTTTATTTCTTGCTTTGTATTTATTTTTTATTTTATTGTAATTGTTTTTATGTGTAATGTATGTTGCTCTGTTGATTTGTGTTTTATTTTGAATGAATTTGTTCCTATATATATTATACTCCCATCTAGCGGTATAACATTCGTCCTTGAACCAAGGGTTGAAGGATCTTTAATTATAACCAGAACAAGCCTTTTTCTGAGGTGATAATTTTGTAAATTCTGTTTATGCAAGTTTGTATGATGGATGTGAATTGATTGACTGTTTCGTTTGTTTGTGTGTCATTCATATATAGTGTGAGGTTGTTTATTTTGTGTATGTGCATATTTATTTCTTGTTTAAAGCTGTCTGCCAGGCTTGGATCGTATTTAATGTATTTTCTGTTTCTTGTAGATTTTTAGATTTATTTGTATCAATGTTTATTGAGAATGATTAGGGGCAGTGGTCTGAGAATTCATTCAGAGGTAGTATTTCGAAATTATGTATGTAGGGTAAATATATTAAGCCTATTAACAGGTAATCAACAGTACTTGAGCCGTTTTGGCCTAAAATGGTTTGAGACCCAATACATTTATCACTACACATGCGACCGCTCTGTTGTCTGTTGGTCGAAGCTTTGACCCATACATTTGCACGAATTTTCAACTTCTGTGACTTATGTCTATGGACGTAAGTTAATAAAAAAAATATTTAGCTAAAGTTTTAATTATGAGAGATGCTACTAGTTGGTTCATTAATAAATTAGCTAAAGTAGTCAATGGCAGCTACAAATATTTTAACTTTTTTAATATGTTAACCTAGAAAACAACTTTATGGGGGATGGGGGTGGTATATTAGAATCTGAGTATCAGTTGGTATATGCCTAAAAGGACTTTATTTAATAAGTTTTGTCATAAGCAACATTTTGACCAATTGGTGACAGGTATCCTATGTGTGTAGATAAAGATTTGATGTGCTGTTTGGGTCATATGGGTTAAGGTCATTGGCATGTAATTAAGACTGTATTGCTTACTGTCAACATATAGAACATTCTTCATTGCTGTGACCAAGCTGAATACATTGACATATGTAACAAGACTATCTGCTTATAAATCTTATTTCCTTATTTATCTCTAAATTTTCAAGAGATGATTTTTTAGCTCCTAGCCTGCAAGCCTGCTACGCATTGATTGATTGTGTATGTCACTGAGAACTGTCTTTATTCTCCTATTTTCACTTCTTACTGTTTATAAGTACATCTTCCTTCTTGTCACATATGCATTAAGTTGTGAACAGATATCTAAGATAGTGCACCCATGGCATAGTGGTAGAGTTACCAAACTACTCTGACAGCTTAGCCGCTCAGCCTAACTTCGAGTCTCATTTGAAGTCGACTCAGACATTTGGGACCTTCCACTACGAAAATAAAATGTCCATTAATTGGTGCAATGTATTTCAAAAACAAAACATATCTTATAAGTAAGTATTTGTTATTTAATATGTAGGAATTTTCAGATATCAATACTGGTTAATAGTAAAGAATGAAACATTTTACTGTTTAAAATCTAAATAATATTAACTTTAGTGTAACATACATGTATTTGTGTTGTAGATGTGGTATACAGTATAAGCATTGACCCTAAGTCAGGTGGGCTGGTATTGACTGGTGCGCAGGATGACCGTGCATTAGTCTGGGACATTTCCACTGGTCAGGTGCTTCTAGAGTGTACAGGACACAAGGACTCAGTCACATGTACGGGCTTCAGTCATGATGGGATGTACATCGCCACAGCTGACCTGTCAGGCATTGTGAAGGTGTGGAAAGTTTCTACAAAAGAAGAGGTGTTCTCCTTTGATTGTTCTGATGCTGAGGTAGGTGTGAGATCTTTTGTAAAGAGTTGGCCTTGTCGGGATTAGAAAAGGGACATCACGCATAAAAATCTGTTTGACAGATTTTTGACCAATTACAAAGACATTTTTCTGGCAGTCATCCCCAAGATTGAGCCAAAGGTTTATAAATGCATGTAAATATCTATGATGACTTTCTGATGGTGAGCTCAAGCTGAGGTAGTAGAGTTGCCCACTCCTAAGCCATTCATCACACTTTCATAGTTTTGAGGCTTTTGGGGACAAAACCTTTTATGTGCTGTCTTTCAACATTGTATTTGTATAATGAACATGATTGACTGAGCAAATTTTACTCAGTTTGTGATGTGTTGATAATTCTACCTAGACAAGAGGTTCTTGGTCTTCCATCAGCCCAAATAATAGTTTGAAATTGATAATGGTTTAGTTGTTTGCTGATAAGTAATAATTCAAAGAAAAAGGGGCTACTGTTTTCATTTTATGACTCTACTGTGAACATATTCTTTTGTTAGTAAATTCTTTGTTTTTTTCTTGAGCTAAGATATTCCCATCAAGATTTTACATACATTTAGCACCATATTACTTGAGTGGATACATGACAGAGTAACCTATAGACAAAAGACCCCATTTTACCAATATGGACAAAATACCCCTATCTGTTTACCAGCATAAACAGTCACATCTGATTTCGTATAACACCTTGTATAAATTCAGATGTTCTGATTTGCTCTTCAGTGGATGAAATGGCATCCTGAGGCACATGTCCTGCTGCTAGGCACGGTTGATGGGGAGGTGTGGATGTGGAAGATACCCAGTGGGGATTGTAAAACCTTCCAGAGTCCTGGCTCTACTGCCACCTGTGGTACCATACTGCCCGATGGTAAGTTAGAAACAGTTTCATCAGTCTGAAACCACATTGTGCTACATTTATTAAAAAGTCCAGTCTTATCTTGATTCTCTCCACTGGACTGGTCAAATTATTTATAATATCTGGTACTTCTCAAAATTGTTACCAGTAAGACAGGTGTTGCCTAAAAGCTATACACAAATCGGCCACAGTGGAGCAATAAATAATTATTTCAATGCTCCTTGTTGTTTTTCTCAATTTTGATTGAGGTGTCAAAACAAAAGAGTGGCAATAGAAGCTCTTTTCACTAGCAGAGGTGTTAAAACACCCTGTTAGACATTAACGTTTGAAAAACTGCGAACTATATTATTGAGCGGACCTGATAACGGGAGGCGCTGCCATAAAAAATGGTAGTTGTGTAGCTTTCTTGCTAATGCTCAAGCAAATATAAGGATAGTTTCACAACTGGTTGGCCTAGTGTCATGATAATGTGACTGGGTGTAGTATCATGCCAGGTGTTCATGGCATGCTTTTCACAGTGAAAGCAGCACTTTATCTGCTCCAAGAGGCCACAGTTTTTACCCAGTCTTCACCAAACTTGGCCAGAATGTTTGCCAACATGAGCCTACTAAAAGCCTGTGTCTTCAGGTCAGCGATTAACAGCCATCATGTCCCTCTTGTTACTCGTTGCTCTTGGGCATGTAGGACTTACAAGTAAAAGTTAATTTGCTTTGGATTTGTTCTTTATTCATAAATGTAGAGTTTATTTTCAGGGAAACGAGTCTGTGTAGGATATGATGATGGAACATTAAGAACATGGGACCTTAAATCAGCCAGTACACTATCCAGTATCACAGGTATGTACCAGCTGAAGTGTGACATACTAACTTTACAGTGTATATTAAATCTTCCCTTGTTATCCATGCCCAGTGAATGTAAGTATAGACACAAAATATCAGAATGCTTTGCCCACTCAGTCACATGACCAAGCAACTTTGCTGACCACCAACATTGAACATAAACAAAAGTGGCAGCATCGCATAATTTTACTGTTCTAACAAACAACTTTGCATAGGTTTCTTCCCTATATACCTTGTTTACACCAGATAATTATTATTATTTTTTTAATTTGGTTTTACGGCACACCGACACATAGCAGGTCATACGGTAATACAAAGAAGTTTAATGGAAATTGAGAATAAACAGGTAAAAACTAAACTATGTGAGTTAAGTGTAGAAAAATATAAAAATCTAACGGTTAAAATAATGTGAACTATAATTGAAAATAGGTTAATATATTAAACGGTCTCAGATAATTAATTGGAAGAAGTATGCCAAACTGAATGATACTTTTCTGTTGTAAATGTTTGTGAAATGTTTGATGTCAGAGGTCAGCAAGGTGTTTTGCCAATTTACCGAGTGGGTGGAGCATTCTGGTATTTGGTTTCCTTTTAATTCATAAGTTTTTCTGTGAGTAACTTTGTGGAAAGGTTGCTTTGTGTTATGCTAGAATATTAAGAGAAAATAGTCCCAGTCCTGGACAGCAAGCAGTGGAAGCTGTGGACAGCAGCCAGTGGAAGCTGGATCGCCACAATTTGCTTTTGCTTGAACTGTTCATGCTTTGCATACTAAAAGTTATACTAAATTTTTTTCTGCCTGTAGGCTCAAGTGCCCACCAGTCCACTATAACCTGTATAGACAGTCACCATGACAACAGCCTGGTGGTATCTGGGTCCACTGATGTCACAGCCAAGTTGGTCAACAGTGCAACTGGAAAGGTAGGCAGACATCCCTTGGATAAAAAAAAATCAAATATGTTGCAGCAATAGATCTTGATGTTTCTATCCATGGTATATTGTAGACTTGTGCTTTTTCGAATTGATGTGAGAGGATTTTGGCAAGAAATATAACAGAAATTTGGAACAAGATTATTTTCATATTTACCAATCAATAAAGCTTGGTTTCAATTCCAGGTACTGGCGGTGTATGATTGTGCAGGCGCTGATGATGAAGATGGAAGCAACTCTGTAGAAACAGTTGGCTTCTGCCATACGTAAGTAAGCCTCCAACTCAGAAAACTGAATGAAATAGATTGAATGATAAATTGCAACCCTGTTGAACATGACTGAAATAAAATGTTTTTGTTTTTATTCAGTTTTAAATCTTTTTCGAAAAGCTTACAATATTTAATAATATGAATATATGTATGGAAAATTTAAAGTTTATATATTATTTCAAAGTTTGCTTTCCTACTTTACTTTTTTCATTTTCTTTTGTTTCTGATTATACAATTTGCAATGTTTAATTGTTCTCTGTAAATGTAGCTGGTTTCTTTCACATATACCTCCTGAAAAATATGTACATAACCCCATGATGTTGGTAAGAAACCACACATATAAGTAAAACTAAAAAAGTCATTACCCATCATCTTTAAACATTATTCAGGCAGCAGTTTTAAGCTCTTTGCAACATACATTTTACCTTTTTTCTGGTTGATGAATGGGGTAAATTATTTCTTATATCTTAATTTCAGGCTTTAGCCATCTGTATAACATTCTAAAATATAGATTGTATAATAATTAATAATTAATTAAATTAAATTATAATTTAAGTATTATTTGTTGGATGTTTTTTAGAACTGATTTCATGATTACAGGCAGAACTTTCTAGCAACCGGCACTGTGTCAGGCATTATGCATATCTGGGATATCAACACACAACAGTGTCGGATCAGATGTGAACATGAGGTGAGTCTTCAAATAAATCTCTGGGATAGGAAACCTTTCTCAAACAATCCGCACAGTATTTGCGTGTACTGAACATGTTAGAGTAGTTGTGTGTACTGAACTTGTTAGGGTAGTTGTGTTTACTGAACTTGAAAGGGTAGTTGTGTATACTGAATTGAACATGCTAGGGTAGTTTGTGTGTACTGAACTTATTAGGGTATTTGTGTCACCAAACTTGATAGGGTAGTTGTGTGTTTTGAACTTGTTATGGTTGTTGTGTGTACTGAATTAAACTTGTTAGGGTAGTTATGTGTACTGAACTTGTTAGGGAAGTTGCGTGTTCTGAATTTGATAGGGTAGTTGGGTGTACTGAACTGAGCTTGTTAGGGTATTTGTGTGTACTAAACTTGTAAGGGAAGTTGCATGTTTGAACTTAATAGGGTAGTTGTGTATACTGAACTTGTAAGGGTATTTGTGTGTACTGAACTGAGCTTGTTAGGGTATTTGTGTGTACTGAACTGAGCTTGTTAGGGTATTTGTGTGTACTGAACTGAGCTTGTTAGGGTATTTGTGTGTACTGAACTTGTTAGGGAAGTTGCATGTTCTGGCCTTGATAGGTTAGTTGTGTGTACTGAAATTGTAAGGTTAATTGTGTGTACTGAACTTGTAAGGGTAATTTTGTGTACTGAACTTGTAAGGGTAATTGTGTGTACTGAAGTGAACTTGTTAGGGTCATTGTGTGTACTGAACTTAAAAGGGAAGTTTTGTGTACTGAATTTTTCATGGTATTTGTGTGTACTGAACTTGTTAGGGTATTTGTGTGTACTGAACTTGTTATGTTTTGGTATGTACTGAACGTGTGTTTCTGAAACCATTCTTACAAGTACCAGCACTATAGATTTTGGAGAGGAATTAGTAATTTTATTGAAAAACTGTTGTTTTCTTTTCTGATGGTAACTATTCTCTTACTTTCTGATACACATAAAAAGCAGTAATTGCTTATTTAAGATTCTAGCACATATGCTAACTTTTTATCCTAAATATCTACCCCATTCACAGGCTGGTATTGTTGGTTTACTGCTGGGACCGTGTTTCTCCATTGGTTTACACCAGTTCATTGGATGGCGTTGTTCGATTGTGGGACTCGCGTTCTGGTCAGGTGACATCCTCTTGGACAGGGCACACAGACTCCATATTGGGCTTCGACATATCAAGGTTAGTAGCTACTTTGATGATTGTAAAAGTGATTTTCTATTTATCTCCCTTGTGTGTGTTTTGGAATGGCTAATTTTTTAAAATTTTATTCCACATAATTACTGTTTTTTAATTACTTTTGAAAAATCACTGTCTGTTTTTGTTATGCAAAAATTTGCTTGGTTGAGGTTGTAAGCCATTAACGTAAGAAATGACAAAGCAATCTAAAATTAACTATTTAATCAGTTTCAAAACATAAATATAACTTTCAATAATTTTAGTATATATATTATGAAATTAAATTTTTGCATTTATTTTTCAGTGATGGTGGTACTATGGTCACCGTTTCTGAAGACAAGACAGCCAGAGTATTCTCCCTTAGTAGTCCTGATAGATAGTAGTGGTTATCTCCCTTTGAAAATGTTTACCGTACCAAAAATTATTAGCACTTTTTTTCTGATATATGTCAATATACATGCATATTCAGTCGAAACTCTAAATTATTGTGCCATTGAATTTAATATTAGTTTAAAAAGTATTAAGTATTAGAGCCATAAATTTGATAAAATCGTGGAATGCTAAATAGTAAAAAGATATTGCTAGTACGAATAAGGCAAGCTTATCATGTCAGACCAGTGGTGGCATGTCTGTAATTCTCATGTTTCGTCTGCAAGTACTAGCAAGCATACATTAGACTATCAAGCCCTTAGATAGTCTAGCATGCAGTCCTGTCATAGTTCTTTTAGTTTCTTTTTTTTTCAACTGCTTAGCAGGTCAGACCATTGGTAAACTAATGTATGCAGTTTTATCATGCTTATATCAGAGCGGTAGTCAAAGTAAGCTAGAAAAAACGTTGCTTTTATATGTGCGAGTTACATATTGATATGATATGGAAAAAAAAGATTTGTACATACTCAAATGTGTTTTATTTGTCATTTTTATTCTATCTGTAAACACACAGCTTTCCCTTACTTCTTACTCTAGTATAATTGAAGAGCCTGAACTCAATTTTCCTTGTGGAATTCAATAATATAATGAGGGTCGATTAATATAATGATATAAAAGACTCGATTAATATGATATTCAAGGCTCAATTAATATAATGATATAAGACTCGATATAATGATATTCAAGGCTCGATTAATATAACGATATACAAGGCTCGATTAATATACTGAAAAACGTATTGTGCAGTCATTTGTGTATTGGTGACAGATGGTGCGCTTCTGTGCAGTGACTTGTGTATTGGTGACAGGTGGTGCGCTACTGTGCAGTTACTTGTGTATTGGTGACAGGTGGTGAGCTACTGTGCAGTGACTTGTGTATTGGTGACAGGTGGTGCGCTACTGTGCAGTGACTTGTGTATTGGTGACAGGTGGTGCGCTACTGTGCAGTTACTTGTGTATTGGTGACAGGTGGTGTGCTACTGTGCAGTGACTTGTGTATTGGTGACAGGTGGAGCGCTACTGTGCAGTTACTTGTGTATTGGTGACAGGTGGAGCTCTACTGTGTAGTTACTTGTGTATTGGTGACAGGTGGAGCACTACTTTTCACTTACTTGTGTATTGGTGACAGGTGGACCGCAACTGTGCAGTTACTTGTGTATTGGTGACAGGTGGACCGCAACTGTGCAGTTACTTGTGTATTGGTGACAGTTGGAGAGCTGCTGTGCACTTACTTGTGTATTGGTGGCAGGTGGTGCGCTACTGTGCAGTGACTTGTGTATTGGTGACAGGTGGAGCGCTACTGTGCAGTTGCTTGTGTATTGGTGACATGTGGTGCGCTACTGTGCAGTTACTTGTGTATTGGTGGCAGGTGGTGCGCTACTGTGCAGTGACTTGTGTATTGGTGACAGGTGGAGCGCTACTGTGCAGTTACTTGTGTATTGGTGACAGGTGGAGCGCAACTGTGCAGTTACTTGTGTATTGGTGACAGGTGGTGCGCTACTGTGCAGTGACTTGTTTATTGGTGACAGGTGAAGCGCTACTGTGTAGTTACTTGTGTATTGGTGACAGGTGGTGCGCTACTGTGCAGTGACTTGTGTATTGGTGACAGGTGGTGCGCTACTGTGCAGTGACTTGTGTATTGGTGACAGGTGGAGCGCTACTGTGCAATTACTTGTGTATTGGTGACAGGTGGTGCGCTACTGTGCAGTTACTTGTGTATTGGTGACAGGTGGAGCGCTACTGTGCAGTGACTTGTGTATTGGTAACAGGTGGAGCGCTACTGTGAAGTTACTTGTGTATTGGTGACAGGTGGTGCGCTACTGTGCAGTGACTTGTGTATTGGTGACAGGTGGAGCGCTACTGTGACGTTACTTGTGTATTGGTGACAGGTGGAGCGCTACTGTGCAGTTACTTGTGTATTGGTGACAGGTGGTGCGCTACTGTGCAGTGACTTGTGTATTGGTGACAGGTGGAGCGCTACTGTGACGTTACTTGTGTATTGGTGACAGGTGGAGCGCTCCTGTGCAGTTACTTGTGTATTGGTGACAGTTTGAGAGCTACTGTGCAGTTACTTGTGTATTGGTGACAGATGGTGCGCTACTGTGCAGTGACTTGTGTATTGGTGACAGGTGGACCGCAACTGTGCAGTTACTTGTGTGTTGGTGACAGGTGGACTGCAACTGTGCAGTTACTTGTGAATTGGTGACAGGTGGAGCGCTACTGTGCAGTTACTTGTGTATTGGTGACAGGTGGAGCGCTACTGTGCAGTTACTTGTGTATTGGTGACAGGTGGAGCGCTACTGTGCAGTTACTTGTGTATTGGTGACAGGTGGAGCGATACTGTGCAGTTACTTGTGTATTGGTGACAGGTGGAGCGCAACTGTGCAGTTACTTGTGTATTGGTGACAGGTGGAGTGCTACTGTGCAATTACTTGTGTATTGGTGACAGGTGGAGCGCAACTGTGCAGTTACTTGTGTATTGGTGACAGGTGAAGCGCTACTGTGCACTTACTTGTGTATTGGTGACAGGTGGAGCGCTACTGTGCAGTTACTTGTGTATTGGTGACAGTTGGAGCGCTACTGTGCAGTTACTTGTGTATTGGTGACAGGTGGAGCGCTACTGTGCAGTTACTTGTGTATTGGTGACAGGTGGAGCGCTACTGTGCAGTTACTTGTGTATTGGTGACAGGTGGAGCGCTACTGTGCAGTTACTTGTGTATTGGTGACAGGTGGAGCGCTACTGTGCAGTTACTTGTGTATTGGTGACAGGTGGACCGCAACTGTGCAGTTACTTGTGTATTGGTGACAGGTGCAGAGCTACTGTGCAGTGACTTGTGTATTGGTGACAGGTGGACCGCAACTGTGCAGTTACTTGTGTGTTGGTGACAGGTGGAGCGCTACTGTGCAGTTACTTGTGTATTGGTGGCGGGTGAAGCGATACTGTGCAGTTACTTGTGTATTGGTGACAGGTGGTGCGCTACTGTGCAGTTACTTGTGTATTGGTGGCGGGTGAAGCGATACTGTGCAGTTACTTGTGTATTGGTGACAGGTGGTGCGCTACTGTGCAGTTACTCGTGTATTGGAGAAAGGTGGAGCGCTACTGTGCAGTGACTTGTGTATTGGTGACAGGTGGAGCTCTACTGTGCAGTTACCTGTGTATTGGTGACAGGTGGACCGCAACTGTGCAGTTACTTGTGTATTGGTGGCGGGTGAAGCGCTACTGTGCAGTTACTGGTGTATTGGTGACAGGTGGAGCGCTACTGTGCAGTTACTTGTGTATTGGTGACAGGTGGACCGCAACTGTGCAGTTACTTGTGTGTTGGTGACAGGTGGAGCGCTACTGTGCAGTTACTTGTGTATTGGTGGCAGGTGGTGCGCTTCTGTGCAGTTACTTGTGTATTGGTGACAGTTGGAGCGCTACTGTGCTGTCTCTTGTGTATTGGTGACAGGTGGAGCGCTACTGTGTAGTTACTTGTGTATTGGTGACAGGTGGAGCGCTACTGTGCAGTTACTTGTGTATTGGTGACAGGTGGACCGCAATTGTGCAGTTACTTGTGTATTGGTGGCAGGTGGTGCGCTTCTGTGCAGTTACTTGTGTATTGGTGACAGGTGGATGCGCTACTGTGCAGTAACTTGTGTGTTGGTGACAGGTGGAGCGCTACTGTGCAGTTACTTGTGCATTGGTGGCAGGTGGTGCGCTTCTGTGCAGTTACTTGTGTATTGGTGACAGTTGGAACGCTACTGTGCAGTTACTTGTGTGTTGGTGACAGGTGGAGCGCTACTGTGCAGTTACTTGTGTATTGGTGACAGGTGGTGCGCTACTTTGCAATGACATGTGTATTGGTGACAGCTGGAGCGCTACGGTGCAGTTACTTGTGTATTGGTGACAGGTGGAGCGCTACTGTGCAGTTACTTGTGTATTGGTGACAGGTGGAGCTCTACTGTGTAGTTACATGTGTATTGGTGACAGGAGGAGCGCTACTGTGCAGTTACTTGTGTTTTGTTGGCAGGTGGAGCGCAACTGTGTAGTTACTTGTGTATTGGTGACAGGTGGAGCGCTACTCTGCAGTGACTTTTGTATTGGTGACAGTTGGAGTGCTACTGTGCAGTTACTTGTGTGTTGGTGACAGGTGGAGTGCTACTCTGCAGTTATTTGTGTATTGGTGACAAGTGGAGCGCTACTGTGCAGTCACTTGTGTATTGGTGACAGGTGGAGCGCAACTGTTCACTTACTTGTGTATTGGTGACAGTTGGAGCGCTACTGTGCAGTTACTTGTGTATTGGTGACAGGTGGAGCGCTACTGTGTAGTTACTTGTGTATTGGTGACAGGTGGAGCGCTACTGTGTAGTTACTTGTGTATTGGTGACAGGTGGTGCGCTACTGTGCAGTTACTTGCGTATTGGTGACAGGTGGAGCGATACTGTGCAGTTATTTGTGTATTGGTGACAGGTGGTGCGTTACTGCGCAGTTACTTGTGTATTGGTGACAGTTGGTGCGCTACTGTGCAGTTACTTGTGTATTGGTGACAGGGGGGGGGGGGGGGGGCGCTACTGTGCAGTTACAGTTCTGGAATCGTAACAGTTGTCACACGATACGATGTACGTACGGTACGATTCAATCGTACCTTCTCGGCGATCTCCGACAAGCTTCGGATATATCGCCTCGGATGTAATTGTATGAATACACCAGTTGGTGATTTGCCCCGGCGAATAACTTCTCATTGCATTATGTAAACAAAGATGGCTGACTTTTCAAAGTGCATGCAGTACGCTTTAGATATAATGGAGATTCAATACTCCTTGAAAGAAGAGCAGATTGCTTCGTTGAAGAATATTTCTAACTTAGTTGATACTGTATGTGTATTACCAACAGAATTTGGTAAAAGTGTAATGTACCAGTTATTACCCTGCATGCCCTCTGATCACGCTTCGGTGATGTCTATATTCGAAGTTTGCCGGAGATCGCCGAGTAGGTACGATTGCCATTTTGGAAGTAGTTCGTCAATATGGCGGCGACCGCATTATTTCCGAGGTGATTACGTAGAGGACGGAATTACCCGAGGAGTTCCGAGTGGGTACGATTATGTTCGATGTACGATACCATGAGCGTTTTTTACACGATACCATACACGTTACGGTTCGATACCATACACGATATGCATTACGATAGAAAATCCGTTTACGTCACGTTACACGAAATACCATGGCAAATGCGGCATGTTGTTAAAGTAAAGGTTCAATCAGCCAATTTATACTGTACCAACTCGGTTTAGTCCAAATCCTTCTGCCCCAATTGCCCCACTTCCAGCGCATATAGGCAGTAATGTTTTCACACCTTTCAAATGAGACAATACACCTATTTCCGTCTAAATGGTAAACTGTGTAGGCAAATGTAAGTGACGCCAATATGATAGCCTTCTTAATCATTGAACAAGTGTGTAAAAATGTACCATGTTAAGACAAATTAATTTAAATCTGTAATTTCCTGACATTCTTACACCACTCTTCTATACACGTATATTTAAATTTTCTGCCCCTATTCCCCGCATCCGTATCTGCGTTTTACTGAAGTGAAATTTCACAGCCAGATTATGTGTGCTGGGATCTTCATACATGTATGACATGTCTTCAGACCGGATGCAGGTGTTGAGCACTACAGCTAAATGACCACTGCCCGTCTAATTTGAATAGAAACGTTGTGTCTTAAAAGTGACAATCTGTGTGGGGGCTTATAATCGCTCGCGTGATTTGTAGGTACATGTACCGAATAACCTACATAAATGGACTAGCTGCTAGAAAATAAATAACATCAGAAACATACCATTGTCTAATACGCAACCCTTTTTCAAGCACTATTTAAATAAAAATTCGGTAAGGAATAGTAGAATATGGGTCAATCGGGAAAAAACATAACAAACTAAAAAGATAGAAACAGAGCTATTAAATAATAATTATATTATTAGAACAGAAGAACAGAACAAATCTTTATTAATCAACCCAGGTATGGTAAACCATACAACATGGGGTCAAGTATAGATGTTAATGTACAAATATAAATATTCCGATCAGTGGAAAGAGGGGGAAGCAATGACAGGGTGAGAAAATAGGAGATCATTGTCAGTTTAAGATAAATAGATTGCAAGAGAAGACAAGAAAAAATTAATATCCTCAATGGAGGGACGGCGATGGCTTAGTAGTCAGAACTACTTATACCGGTACTAATGTACTGGTCAATGGATTAACTTCATGATCATGAGGTAAGTTCTTTTTTAATTATTATATCTTTTTTAATTAAATATGTATAAGTCGGTCTCCAGACTGGATTATATACCAGCCCGGATACCGGCTTTCACTCACCTAAACTTACACGAATATCGCGTAGACTCTATACATGTATACATCCCCATACGTCCACTAAGTGAAACGCATTATACATAATCATACAAAAATTAAAGAGAAATAAAAAAGCAATATCACAATATTCACACAGAGAGAAATTAAAACAACACACTTATATAAACTAAACTGTAATGTAATTTATGGAAACTGTTTTTAATTTCTTTTGCTTACATCTAAATAGGGAAGAGCTAATTTTTGTATGTGACAATGTACACACAGCTTTTACGCAGATGTTGACGAGCACATATTTATTAACATCTATCAGTTCTTAATCTGCGTAAGAGCTTGCTAATAATGTAAACTGTTAACAGAATTTAAAACAGAATTGAATAATAAGGTATCAATGTTTTAGAAACTTATATCATGTATATGAATAGGTCAACTACATTAAGCATTGCCATCAGAGATTTTGGTGCCAGAGGAATGTTAAACATAGATTATATTATATAAAAGCCAATGGTATGGTTAAGAAATACATTATTGTACTACATATCATATGATTGCAACTTGCCACTTAGTTAAGCGTAATATATTTCGACCCTTTGGCAGCAAAACAAATATATTTATACTCTTGTCAGGTACGTAAGAGCATAGGGATGGCGACGAAACGGCAATGTACAATTATTATGCAGGTGTACATGTATTGGGACTCTTACCGAAACGAAAGTAAGAGTACCAATCAGTAATATACACCAACAAGATAACAATATAATTAAGGCTAAACATATATATATATATATATAGGCATACATACATACACAAATACATGTGGAGCTAATTATTGTAATTGTTGTTAGATTTTTTATATGCATATATATATATTTACATACACATATACAATGTACATACACACACATACCTACACATACATAGATACAATACATATATTTTCCAGGTATTATAATATATTGCGACAGCGTATTTAAACAGAAACGAACCGAACGTTCAATGCATCTGATTCCACTTGTCCAACAGGAAGACTGCGATTGAGGCATTCACAAAGTGAAACAGCCCCATACTGCCACTCGAACTCTGTAACAATCAACAATCGACCGTATGTCCAGCGTAAATCAATTATCAAATATCATGCTGCCGGATCTGTATTTAAAATGTCCTGCATAAAAGTATTTAATTCATCATGCAGACATTTATAACGAGAGAGCATAATACAATATGGTAAAGTAAGTGATGTTTAATAAAAGGGAGAAATAGTCATGGAGGCATCGGTATCAGTTATGATGTAAACTAAGAAATTTGTTCGTAACTTTATGTGTAAAAATATTTAATCTTTTAAGATGTTCTGGATTATCATTGGTAAGTATGTCTTTTAGACTTGTATTATTTACAACTTGGGATGAATGTGATGTAATAAAATAGCTCCGATCAGCGTTAAAGAAAGGGCATACAAGTAAATAATGTGTTTCGTTTCCAACTTGATTTAAAGCACAAAGTGGACAAAATCTATCCTTATACGGAATGCTCTCATAACGCCCTGTTTCAACTGGGAGACAATGATTAGCAGTTCTATATTTGAACAGGTTTAAAATTTCATTTTTCTTTAAGCATTTGAAATATGTCTCGAGATGAGGTGAGTCTTTAAAACTTAGATATATGCGTCCTTTGTTTGAGGTAGATAACTCTGAGTGCCAGTTTTGTATAAATTGATCATGAAGGATTTGTTTAACTAGTTTATGGGCATGTTTTAAATCTATTGTGTTTTGGTTTTCCCATAAATCTTGTCGCCCTACTGTTTGTAGAATTGTTTTAATTTTAGTTATCCATTTGAGATTTAGATTATTGTGATTGTGCTTTATAAATGTATATACTTTGTTAGTTATTTTTGTTTGTTTGCCTGTGATAATGTTTGACCAGAATTTAATCATGCGTGAATATATTGTTATAGTGATGGGAAATCTTCCGAGCTCTCCATACAGGAAGTTTAAGGGTGTTGACTTTCTAGCTTTTGTAATTTTGCGGAGAAAGTTACAGTGTATCCTTTCAAGAATCGTTAAATCTTCGTAACCATACACTTCAGCTCTGTATAGTAGAATTGGCATTACGGTATTGTCAAAAAGTTTTAAAATAAGATCAATAGGGAGGTCGGCATTTGAGACACGAGAGTATAATAGATGAAGAGCTTTATTCGCTTGTTCTGCTACGTGTTTCCTAGCTCTAAGAAAGGATCCGTTACTTGAAAATCTTACTCCTAGATAGTGGTACTCGTCAACTATTTCAATGCTTTCCTGGCCCATTTTAAAAGATAAATTGCTTGTTCGACGAGCACCAAAGACTATAATTTTAGTTTTATTTGTGTTAACTTTCATATGCCAATCTGTACAATAGTTATTGAAAGACTGAAGACTGTTTTGGAGGTCAGTTGCTGAATTGGCTAAGATAAGTGTGTCATCAGCATAGAGTAAGATTAGCAGTTTAAGCCAAATATCAGAATGGTGGTCTAGTTCTATGCCAATAGCACCTTTATCGCATAAATATGATTGTACATCATTTAAGAATAAAGAGAATAATATTGGAGAAAGGTTTTCACCCTGTCTAACACCAATGTTGCTGACAAAGAAATTAGAAACATTTCCATTAAGAGAGATACACGATTTGATGTTACTATACATGTTATAAATGACCTGATATACTTTGCCATTGATATTGCTGTTAAGGAGTTTGGACCATAGGCCTGCCCTCCAGACGGTATCAAAGGCCTGTGAAAAATCGATAAAAGCACAGAAAAGTTTCTTTTTTCTTTTTTCATAATTTCAATAAGAGCATGTAGGGTAAAAATGTGGTCAGAGCATGAGTAAAATTTTCTAAAATCCGCTTGATTTTCATCGAGAGTATTGCTTTCTTCAAGAAAGACGTTAAGCCTATTATTAATAATGGAGGTAAAAAGCTTTCCTAGACAGCCTAATATTGTTATTGGCCAATAATTATTTACATCGTTTGGACAGCCTTTGTTCTTATATATGGGGAATATTACTCCTTCCAGCCATGGTTTAGGTACATATCCTGTATTAAGCACAGAATTAAAAAGTACATGGTATAACTTTATAAAAATATCTTTTGTGGATTTAATATGTTCGTTTATGATATTATCAAAGGGACTCGATGCTTTACCGTAGTTAAGGTTTTTAATGCATTTTAAAATTTCATTTTCCGATATTGGCTCATTCAGACTGTTGTTAGTTTGTATATTTTCAATATTGTCAAATTTATCATCATTAATAATTTTAGTATTTATGTTTTCAAAATGATTATAAAACTCATTTAAATTTGGTTGCTGTTTAACTGTTTGTTTAGGTATAAGATTTTTTTTATATATTTCCAGTATTGTTTTGGGTTAGTATTATTCATATTTCTGAGTTGGTTTTGTTTATTTAATTTATCTTTACTTATGAAGAAGTTCATGGTTTTCTTGTATGTTTTACTTGCTTTATTCAGTATTGACCTATTTCTGTTTGACTTATGAGACAACATTGGACTAACAACCGACAAATTAACACCTCAACTTAATCCTTTCTATGTAGGGATCAAATCCATTGACATTAAAACAAATTTAGAAGACGTAATCGACGTAATTGATAAGATTATTCCCTTAGTTAAACTCAACTCAAATACTGAGTACTGAGAGTACTGAGATATCGCTACCCACATCCACATCTACACCGACGGTAGCAAGGATACAAACAAAAATGCTATAGGAGCATGTGTTATTATGATTAAAAATCAACAGAATAAATAAACAAAGCCAAAATAAAACTAAACACTAGACATTCTATATTTAGATGCGAACTGTTAATTATAACCCATAAAATGTGTTCAAATAGAACAAAATTGCCGATCAACAATAAATATTTACCCCGGCTCTCTTAGTTATTTACAAGCATTTCAGACAATTTACGGAAATAATAGACAAGAACTAATCAAAGAAATATATAGATTAAAATACTAAAATACAATTGTGAAGCAAAATCTCTAATATGAATTTGGAGATTGGAACTCACCATCATAATATAGCCTATGATTAAATATTACTAGACTCACACTCGGATCCAGCTACCTAGATGAAGAAAGTAAATCCCCCCCCCCCCCCCCCCCCCGACAAAGCAGAACTAATAATACGCGCTCTTAATCTTTATTAGAATAAATGCATTTCATTAAATATTTAATTAATAATGTAGGATAACACCAACATAAACCGATATCATATCCAAATCAAACAATAACTAAAGTTTCAAAACCCACAAGACACGTGATGGGGTGAAATCTCTTTAAAATCTAAACATTCCTGATAAACCCATTCTCCGATTGGCTGGACCCCAATTTGGCGGAAGATAATGACTGCTCTTTGTTTAAAGGCATTACACCTCTAAGAAACTGTTTCAATGTTCACCATTGAAATGTTTTCTACTCCTGATTAGAGCTGGCACTTTCTGAACTAAAAGTGAACATGAAATCGGATGATTATGAACAAATAACACACTAGTTACGAGGATGTTTTAAAGTGAAAAAGTACGGGAAAAGTGTGTGAGTGTGTTAAGCTTGGGTTGGTAATTCAGTTAGTTTAGTATATCGTATATAATATATATTTTAGTAGAGAATTAAATGTATTTAATGTATTTAATATCTTCTAGGTATTAAGGTGTTGCATTTTTATTAAATCTGCCTTTTTCATTTTTTCGCTGGTACAAAAAGCAAATACACGTGTGAATAATATAGGTCTTTGTAGCTAATCTCTATTGCTATTGTGTGCTGCCTTAACCAAAACAGCACGGGGTTAAAGTATTTCTCTATGTCACAGTAAGGACAGTTCCTATTGGTGAACCTGCATTCTTTACCAGGGTAGTTTGATCCTAGTTTAAATTAAAAAACTATTCTAAACTAACGATATTGTGGCAGTAAATATTGAACTTAGAGTCCTACCAATATATCCGAATATCTTGTATATATGTATGTATGTATGTATGTGTGTGTGTGTGTGTGTGTGTGTGTGTGTGTGTGTGTGTGTGCGTGCGCGTGCGCGTGTGTGTGTGTTTGCATGTATGCATGATTGTATGTATGTATGTATGCAGGTATGTATGTATGTATGTATGTATGTATGTATGTATGTACGTATGTATGTATGTGTGTGTGTATGTGTGTGTGTGTGTGTGTGTGTGTGTGTGTTTTGTATGTATTTATGCATTGTTTCTGTATGTATGTTTGTATGTGTGTGTATGTATATATGTATGTACATTTGTATGTGTGTGTGTGTGCGTGCGTTCGTGCGTGCGTGCATGCATGCATGCGTGCATGTGTGTATGTATGTAATTTTGTATGTATGTATGTATGTATGTATGTATGTATGTGTGTGTGTGTGTGTGTGTGTGTGTGTGTGTGTATGTGTGTGTGTGTGTGTGTCTGTGTCTGTGTCTCTGTGTCTGTGTGTGTGTGTGTGCATTTATGCATGTATCTTTATATTTATATATACGGTACTAAACATTTGGCAATGGA